>OOFC01003040.1:1863-13027 GCA_900323345.1 Pseudochromis fuscus | reverse complement strand
ACGCTGAGTTCGAAGGGTTCGTCAACCCCGTCCTGGACACTCCCTCTGAGGACGCCTCGGACAACCAGGACAGATAGTGTCCACCGGCACCAAAGGAGACGCCCTGTTCGTGTTGAAGCTCACCAGCTTTTCATCTTCTGAGACTGACGCTGCAGGAATGTGTCGCGTGTCTCGAGGTTTTTATCAAACACTCATTTTTTCAGTGCCTTCATTTGCTAATCAGCCGACCATTGTATGCATTGTAACTGATGGATGACACTCGTTATTACCATTTACACATTGTCCAGTACGTGAAGCCAAGTCAGACCTCACTGATGCTTTAAGAGCTGTTTATTATTCTCACTGATGGACCTGGACACACCTCCCAGTGGTCATGCAGAATCATTTATTACGGTGTACTTTGTAAATCCCGGTGGGGACGTTTGTTCTCTGCATGTGACCTGACCTGAGAGTTTAGCTGCAGAGCCCAGGGACCAAATGCAGCTCTGAGGTCAGCGCCTCGCTCACTCGTTAGCGATGGCAGCAGGAGTTTCGTCCTGTGTGTGTTTTGAGGGAAAGACAAACCCACAAAAGCACAAAAATCCTCCAGACTCCTCACTCTGCCCTCCATCTCTTTACTTTGTTTGCCCCTTTAATGCATGATAGAAAACATGGTACTGACTCCTGTTCAAAGGTTGTTGAAGACAAACAGCCCCTGTTGTCACATTCGGTACAAATCATTGAGACGGGTTCCAGGACTGTGGTGGATTATCATCACATGATCTCCGAGCAGCAGATCGATTACACAAAATATCATCCAAGTGTGTGAGGGTGGTAAACACTGCACGTCAAGAGACTCGTATTTTATAATAAACCGTCAGTGCATGAGCTGCGTGAAGAAGTTGTGAGCTCAGGCTTCAGCCCGAAATCTGTTTTACTGTGTTTGAAGCCTCCAATATGATGCAGTGTAGTTATAATCCTGGCATTAAATGAAAAATGCTGCGTAACTGTGATTTTCAACCAATCAGATCAACAAACAAGTAATTCCTCTTTTAAATGCGAGTGCATGTGTCAGTGATCAGATCTAATCTGTGGGAAGAAATACAAACATTTACAGTGAAATGTGGAGTTTTTAGATCAGAAATCTAAATAAGTGGAAAACTGCTAATGTGAATAAATGGTGTAAAACACAGTGGGACATAACCACAGACAATCTTCATGTTAACATAAAATTCCAGGACACAAATCCTTGTTGAGTTTGATAAATATGCATCTAATCTGAAATCCAGTTACTCTGAATGAGAAACCTTCATAAATCTTAACCTGATTGTTGTAAACTATAAATAATGAAAGCAATACTTGGTGGAGTGTCTGAGATCAAACTGCAAAATGACCAAACCTGCAAACACACAGATTGTTGTTGTTGTTGTGTGATCTTTGTTTTGTTCCTGTGTTTGATCCGATGCTGAAAACACTTTTCTAATTCTCCTGCTTTCTCTATTTTTATGACCCTCACCTGAGCTGGAGCTGAATTAGTTTGGACCAGCAGTAGTTTGCTGGTGTTTGATTAGTTTTCACTGAAGTGATTGACTGGTGTGAGGAGGACGTGCACTGTCCCGTGTAGACGACACACTGGTTCCTCTGCAGAGGTTTTGCTCCTTAATATTTGAGTGTGTACTTTAAAGATAAAGTATTGTGGGTTTTTTTGTTAACACTTTTCAATCTTCTGTTTTGCTGTGATTCTCTGATCTTTGATTAATCACTGTACATTTCTGTAAAGAAAACACTGCAACTTAACATTCCTGTCACACTGAGTTGAAGGGGCAAAAAAATAAATAAAAAATACACAATAAACAAAAGTGTCGAGCATCATGTAAGTTTACTGTAGGTCAAAAAATATATACAGATTTGGTTTGGATCCAGAGACTGGTGGACAAAGCCAGCATGATGTCACCCAATGTCGAAGCCATGTTGGTTGTTTGGAGCAGGAAGTGACCATATTTGGATATGAAGGGAGGAGTGAGGAGGCGGGTCTGACCCTTGAACCTGAGGACACTGTCCAATGAAGATGAGACTGGAGTTCACTGGTGAATGAGCCTCCAAACCAGCTGTCAATCACTGGAGACCAGAGCTGTCAGTCAGACTAGCCCCGCCCCTAACTCCTCCCCTTCTCTAATAGCCTAATATCTCCTTAATGATGAAATAATTAATGATATTTTAAATGTAATCAGACCCATAATGTCATAATGAACGATAATGTAATAAGTTATGTTTTCGTCTGGTTATTACATCATTAAATCAGGTTTATTTTTAAATTCCAGGCCAATAACATACTAACGTGACATTATTTACAGCTGGTTTGGAGGCTCATTCACAGGTGAACTCCAGTCTCATCCACATTGAACGGTGTCCTCAGGTTCAAGGGTCAGACCCGCCTCCTCACTCCTCCCTTCATGTCCAAATATGGTCACTTCCTGCTCCAAAATGTCCAAAATTACAATGGCTGTTATAACATTATTGGTTGCTAGAGAGCCAGAGTTTTTTGGAGCCAGCATCTAGTGGCCGTTGGTGGTATTAGACTTTTTTGCACTTCTGCATTGGCTTCATTTTTGAGCCCCAGCTGCTTCATCCATTTCTATGAACAGTCTTTGTGCAGTTCCTTTCACAACTGTCAGGGCTGGAAATCATTTTTTCTGCTCTGTTTAAAATCCAGCGGTGACTCAAATCCCTTCATGACAGTGTTCCTCACTCTGTACTGTACACTCAGCCTGCTGTAGCTTTGCTGTGAAACACTCCGTGAACAGGAAGTGATGCATCGTGTATTTCTGGTTTCTGACGTAGAGAGAGAACGACTCATGACACTGACGGGCACTGACACATTCAACTATGTCAACAATAAATAGTTTTCAACAAATCCATCCAACCTGAACACTGATTAATTACCTGTTTGATCAGCTGTCACTCAAACCAAGCTAATGCCTCACATGTGCCTTTAATAAATACCACAGTGATTACAGCTCAGCAACAAATAATACAATGTGGATAAATACAGTCACACCTGCCTGAGGGTTTACTACAGCTTAAGGGTTGGGAAGTGTGTAATACACAACATTACTCAACATTTTGTTGTTTTTACATCCTTGCTTTAACTGGGTTAAATTAACTTAGCATGTAGTTAGTTTAATATCTACAGCATTTTGTTAGGATGTAACACTGACTGTAATGTCTTTTGGGACTGGGGATGATGACTGTGAAAGTAATATATATTTATATGAATATTTTGCATTTTGAAACACCAGTAGACAGTATACTCTATATGACAGCGTTGTCCAGACTCAGCTTGTGGTCACTGTGAATATTTAATTAGATCAATGTAAACAAAGCTGCACTGCGGCAGTCCTCCTGCACTAGTACTGTCACAGCCTCTTGTGTTTTAAAAATACCACAGATCTACGGCTTATCACGGCCATCATACACCGAGAACATACACCAACAAATTATTAAGACAGTACTTGTATAACGATTAGTTACAACAAGATGTGATTGATCTTGTGGTTTGTACCATCTTGTGTTTGACTGCAGTGAATCTTGTTTCAAAATAAATCGGTAGTGAAATCATCCAGAACAGTTTATATATCGTGGGTATGATGCCTGGTGTGGTGACTTCAGACTGTGTCATCGATGATGACCTCATCACTGGTAAGTTTCACTAATGAACAATCTCAGAAACAGAATCAGACACATTATTGATCCCCAAGTGGAAACTGTGTAATGCATTTATTTGTATACATTATAAATAAAATGTATTATTAAATGCAATTAATGATTTAATAGGGAATATCTCCCGATAATGTTGGTTAAACACAACAAAACACTGACTAAAACATGAAAAAATATTGGGTAAAACCATACACTATACTTAAAAACAAACAAAAACATGGGTTAAAATACTGGTAAAAGCCACAAAATGTCAGCTGAGGATAATAAAATACTGGGCAAAAAACATAAAATACTGTAAAAAAAACAAAAACAACATAAAATGCTACCTAAACATAATAAACCACAAAATATTGGTAAAAACCTCAAAATTCTGACTGAAATAATACAATTTCAGTTAAAACAAACAAACAAAATGCTGGCTAAAAATAGTAAAATACTGGATAACAACCATAAAATGTTGAGTAAACACAAACCCAGTATATAGATAGTCCAGTATTGACCGAGTTCTGGCTTAAAACAACCCAGTGGTTTTTAGTGTGTTGCAGGAAACGAGAGAATTAAAGTTTGTGTGTATCTCACTAATAAATGAACTATACTCCTTGTATCGTGTCGTCGGCTGCCCACTAGCGGCCGACCCCGGGTACTGCAGCTCATTAGGACTCCGTGGACTGAATGAAGACTCCTCTCTCCCTCTCTCCCTCTCCACAGTCCTGTGACAGAGAGCAGAGGCTGGTCCACGGAGATGGGTGTGGAATAGTCACCATTAGTTTGCCTAATTAAAGAGAAACGGATTAACGGAGCGAGGAACCGTTAAAATCTCCACCAACCGACTACAAAGGACAACAATACACAACAAACCGCAGCGCTCCAGACTCCGTGGAGCCAGCAACTTGTGAGACGTCCCGGAGCCGCAGCACGACCCCCGTAAGACTCCCAACTTTACACAGTCACACAGTAAAAAAACAAGGAAAAATAAACCGAGGTTATTTATTTTAACTCCTTTTTATCTGTTGTTTTAACATTCGATGTGTTAATGTAGCTGCTGCTGGCAAAAATGGAGGAAAGTTTGGAACACTCGGTCCTGTGCGCACGAAATGAATTTTTGAATTTCGAAAACCAGCAAGCAAATTGCATGCTTTTGAAGTAGAATACAAAATATACGTCACAACTGTTATGTGATGTACACTAAGCTATAAGTAGTATAATACTCTTCAAGTGTAGCAGTAAATGCGAGAACTAGTTTGTGGAGCGCGGCGGAGGGATACGCACTCCGCCTGCCCCAGCCTACTTGTCTCCGGGAATCTGGAGGACATGGCAGGGAGAGACAGAGGGAAGAAGCGGTGGAGGAACCAGGGGAAACATTTTTCTCAGCCTGCAGGCTCTTTGTCGTGGCTCGTGTGTGAAAGGTACAGTTAAATTTGCTTTAAAAAGAGTAAAATCGAGCCGCGGTGTGAGCTACATCCGCGGTGGGGACGCTGGTGTAACCCTCCGAGGCTAACGGCTAGCCTAGCTTAGCCTAGCTTACCTCGAGAAGTTCAAAAAAAGTTTGTGGAATGGAGGAAGAGGAGGAAGAAGGGTGAAGTAGCTGATGTTAACCGTTAACAGGTAAAAACGGTTACTTCACCGAGCTTTATACGTTTTAGGATAAAAAAAACACCGATTTAAAAGGTTGAACTTTTAAAATATATGTTGCTTAACTTTTTACGCTATTAGCTACTTAGCTAGTTAGCAAACTGTCGAGGTTACTTTACGACGCATTCACACCGCACGCGACGCGAACTTCGCGCGCGGCGTAATTACATAATAAGTGAATGGGAAGCCGCAAGTAGACGCGAACCCGCGTCAAGAACACAAGAAAAAGTTTTTACTCCAGCAAAAAAATTCGCGTCACGTGGTATTGCCGATTCCCCGACATCACTAAGGAGCAGTGATGGAGGAGGGGCTTGTTTGTTTCTGTCTAGATCTTTATGACACAACTTAAACTCTATTGGGATAAAACCAAGGAGATGAGCTTTTCTCTGTTTCTGGTTCTTCCATGACAGGTAAAAACAGCAATATGTGCGATTTCCTAAATTGTTGATGGCAGAAGTGGTGGTTGCCGCGGTTACCGAGAGAAGTACTCCGATTGGCAGTACACAATTGCAAGTACATGCCAGGTGAAAATTCGCACCGCGCGCGGTGTGAATGCACTGTTACATTAGCGTGCTACATACTAGAGTTAGCTAGTGCCTCTGGAATAATACTATTTTGTTGTGGTTGTGTTTGTGTTTGTGGTACAGTGAAGTCGGAGCTGCACTGAAAAGGTGTTTTTACTACTGTTGTGGGGATTTGTGTAAGTTTAGAAGTGTCTTTCTGAATCTCTTTCCTCCTTTCTCTGAGGGGAGGTCTCATTCTTTCATACTGTCTGTTCCTTGTACTTCAGACTTCTCAAGCATTTGCAGAGAGATCTCACACAGCAAAGAAAATGAGAATTCTGAGGTTAATTTAGCAGCAATTTTGTGATGATGTTTGTTGTTTATCACCTCTGATATACCTTGTAGCTTCCTATACCTTGTAGTTTCTTGATATATTCAAATATGCAGCTTTTTCCACTGTTAACCTGTCTAAAAATTGTCTGTGGAACATTATAGAAAATGCCTCTCTTTAAAGCATTGGGCATGTATGAATAGCAAGGTTGTGATTGTACAGAGGACTTCCCAGGACTGCACTTTTCCATATGCAGAATATGTAGGTCAGAGTCTGTGTAGTAGGCGTTTATCACCCATATGTTCAGGAATTTTTAATACTTTTTGTAAGAACACAAATCACGCGTGATTGTAGTTACAGGCCTTACTCAGTAAATCAGTGGTTTAAATTCTTTTTTCTGCTATCTATTTCTACCCTTTTGATGGTGTAAGCACAAAGAGAGTGAAGTGTAAAGACTATCACCTCTTAAGTGGAGGATTATCATTGAGATGCAGATCTTTTTTCCTTTGTTCCATCACATGTGATCGTTAGTATGTTTCAGCAGCCTTGATGTGTGCTTGCATTGTAAGTATGCTACTTGTCATTGTTAATTTAACAATGAAATGATGGATCACTGCTGGTCCAGTATATTAAAAGATGTCTGGATGGTTCCCATCTGATCAGGAGATGTAGAGGTGATCCAGAAATCCTGAACAATTGCAGGCTGATAATTCTTGTGTGTGCCTACATGTCCTGATTTAGGAGATTTCCCTCCGCTTTCATGTGAATTCAGAACAATGAGCAGTGGGAGTGGGTGTAGTGCTGCTGGACAGCTGTGTGCTGGAAGGGAGGGATTGGGCAGGGATGGGATGAGGGAGGAAGCAGCTCTTTGTGGTTACATCCTTTTTGACTAAGTCCAGCTTCACAAGCCTCCAAACAGCTGCTGCTGGGGGTGTTTGACCCTCCAGGGATCGAAGTGTCCTGTATATCACGGCGTGGTTCAGTTCACAAGTGTTGTTGTACATCAGGTAGACTGTTATGAAAGTCTCCAGTGTCTTTACAGTTTTTTGTCATCAGACGTTTTGATAAATCCATGTGGTCAATATTACTGTTTCTTGTTTTGGTGTTTTGTGGTGCTGCAGTACAGAATTTTAATTAATCCAACTAGACAAAGGTTTACAGTGGAGCGAGTACTGCTCACATGTCTGGCAGCTGTAATCTTTCATTTCTTGACTTTCTGTTCCTTTGCACATGCTCAGACAGGCTGTCAGGATGTTGTCTCACCTCACACCTCAGTATCACTTCACCCATTTTACACAGAATATCTGCTGTGCTCTGTTCTATTCTCTTAGGATTCCCAGTGGTCTAAGTTAAGGGAAAATAATTTGGACCATCCAATCCATTAATTAATCACATTTAATTAAAAGGCTCAATGTAGTATCTGTTATCTGGTAGACCATCCTGGCACCTTTTTTACATATTGTTTGCCTGTAAAAGTATTTGTCAGTTCATACGCATGACTGCCTCCAAGTTCTTCATACAACACCTTTCAGAGAACTGAGTCACTGCGGAAAAGATGTGTCAGATCAGAAATGGGACAAAGGGCAACGTGATCATTCTGTAGAATACTGCCTGTCACACTCTGTGCTGATGCTAGGTCTTTATAATCAGATGTTAACAGTGACGACATTTACTAGGGAGGCAATGATTAGTTAACAAAAATCAATCATAAAAATTGTCACCAATAAATGTAGTTGTCTACTATTGTCGGCAGAGGTGTTTTTCAGTGGCGTGAGGCATCTCCCTTCCTTCCTATCTCTGCGGATACATGGCCAATAGCGTTCAGCTGCAAGGTAAACCGAATGGCGGCGGCTGATTTACTTTCTGTATCAACAGCAGAGGTGATTAAAAGATGTGTTTCTGAATGAAGTATCCTCTTTGTTGTCTTTATTATTAATCTGCGCATCATTTAAACAACCTTGTGCTGAATTTAAAAGCTGAGAGCAAAATGAGTGCCACTTACTGGGAGCACAGCTGGTAGAGCAGGTCGTCTACAAACTGTAAGGTTGGTGGTTTGAACCCTGGCTGCCCACATATCAAAGTGCCCTTAAGCAAGACACTGAACCCTAGGTTTCCCCCAATGTTCCCTAGTGCCTTGCATGATATGTTTCCATTGTTGTCTGTGTGTGGAAGGGTAAATTGCGACAACAAGACGTAAAGGCGTCTGTATAAGTACAGTCCATTTGCCATTTAATAATTGTGATTCATTATCTGATGAGTCAACTAATTATTTTGATAATTGATGATTAATAAACCATCAGAATAGTTGTTAGTTGAAGCCTCAGTATTTACAGATGTTAGGTGAGGGCTGCTTGTAATTAATTTCAAACAAATTATTGTGTTCCTCAGTCTTACACCTCTACTTTCTTTTTTGTTTCAGAGGCTGCAGATTGACTCACTAACTGTGTCCAGGCTGGACGGCCCACAGAGGATCTTAGATTTGTAGAGACATGATCTCCTCTTTATAGGACGTGTGTTGACCTGAGACCCGCTGCAGTGTCCCTTCAACTCCGGTCCTGAGCTCAGCTCCAGCCGCCTGCACCCCCCCTCCCTCCATCAGTGGTGGTGACCCAGCTCCGGACAGCTTGCTGCAGGGCCCTTCCTGAGCAGCAGCAGCTGCGTCCTGCTCGCTGACTCCCGTCCCTCCCCTGCTTCCTGTCCTTGGTCAGACAAGGCTACAGCCTCTTCTCCCCTCACCCCACCCCTCATTTCTGTCGGCCTCTCATATTCACTTACTCTTGGGCAGCTTCATTTGTTGGTCACAACGTTTTGAGGCTCCTCGTGTAAGATCTGGAGCGACCCTCTGCTGCAGAGATCCTCCCATTCACCCATAGTACAGTGTGCAGAATGACCTCCATGTCCAGCCTGTTCTCCTTCACAAGCCCGGCGGTCAAACGCCTGCTCGGCTGGAAGCAGGGAGACGAGGAGGAGAAATGGGCTGAGAAGGCTGTGGACGCGCTGGTGAAAAAGCTGAAGAAGAAGAAGGGCGCCATGGAGGACCTGGAGAAAGCCTTGAGCTGCCCTGGACAGCCTAGCAAGTGTGTCACCATTCCAAGATCGCTGGACGGCCGGCTGCAGGTTTCCCACAGAAAGGGTCTTCCTCATGTTATCTACTGCAGAGTGTGGCGCTGGCCGGACCTCCAGTCCCACCACGAGCTTAAGCCCCTGGAGGTGTGCGAGTACCCATTCGGCTCCAAACAGAAGGAGGTCTGCATCAACCCATATCACTACAAGCGTGTGGAGAGCCCTGGTAGGTACTTGGTCTGTCTCTGAACACAACAAAGTTATTTTTTCCATCGAAACACATTCATTCTTCTTTTGAATGAACAGGTTTCCATAACATAATCGTTCTCATTTACGTTGCCAGTTTGTTTCTTAATTGTTAAAAATATGATGCAATTACAACTTAAACATATTATTATGTATGTATATACATATATATTTTTTTAAATGACTTACAAATACAAGACCGATCAAACCTGTGTGAAGCTCCGAGTAAACTCTAGAGCTGGTAAACAAATCCACAGAGGTCAGGAGGCTGTCATCACAGGGGCTGGCTCTACCCGCCCCCTCCATTTCACAGAAAATCAATATCACTATCTGTAGGAGTCTTATTAGATTATACGCCTCAGGCACTCTAGATAGGGTGTGGCATCAGAGAGCGCCGCACTAAATGCACCAACCACTCAGACTGAACTCCCCCGCAATTTCTCATCACTGCCCCCTCCCTCCTGTCTTTCTGTTGCTAACACACACACCCCCCATCACATCCTCTCACGGATGACCCTGAGGTTGGGAGGGGACAGCCTCTCCTCCTCCAACACCAGGCTGGTTTGGTGGGATTGCCAGTTTTGTATTGACCGCTCCAAGGATGTGGATCACATGTCGGTCAGGAGAGATGTCGTTTAAAGCAAAGCTTGCTGGGTAGTTTTGTTTTTTTGTTGTTGTTGTTTTTTTGAGGGTTAGCCTTGGAGACTCTTGAGGGGCAGTAGATGAAAATCAAGGCTGGGGAAGCACTCAATCCCTTTTGGAGAAAGTGCAGATAAAAATAAAATGCATGGCCTCTGGCTGTATCTCTACCAAGGTCTGAAGTGGCTTTTGAGGAATGTGTGACTCTTAGTGGGGCAGTGGTGTGTATTTGATGTTTACACTGTTTCAAGAAATTAAAAAAATAATTAAAGAAAAGTGATTGATTAAAATTCTTGTTAAAATACAACATCTGTGCTACCTAATGTCAGGAATACATCATACCTACTGACTGCTATAGTAAGGAACTCACTCTAAGGTTTCTGGTGACACGACCCTACGATCAGTGTTTGTGTATTAGAGATAAAATAATCTGTCATTTTCAAGTAGTTTAAATCATTTGTTCAGCAAATTTACCAAACATTCTGGTCTTAGTGTCTCCTATGTGACTGTTTTAATATAATTTTGATGAGAATTGTAGTTATTTTTGGATGTTTCACAGCTCTCCGACACTTTATAGGTCAAATGATGATGAACATTGCATCGGAAGTGGCAGCACTGTGGTTGTACATGTTGTGTGCTCAGGGCTGCGTTCCCAGGAGCATATCCATCAAGGGCTTCTTGTTCCAACATTTCCTGCATTTCCTTGTTAATGGAAAGGATACATTATTAAGAAGGAAGGAGCATTTAAGCACAATAACAGCCAGAGTTCAAACAGATGTACAGCTCATAGACGTGTGGTGGACACGAGCTCCTTCACTGCAATGATAAATATCTTTCTTAACTATTGTGTGTGTGATACTAATGGCCCCCTCCTCCCTGCTTTGTTCCAGTGCTCCCTCCGGTCCTGGTACCACGGCACAGCGAGTTCAACCCTCAGCACAGCTTGCTGGTACAATTTCGCAACCTCACCCACAATGAGCCACACATGCCCCTGAACGCCACCTTTCCAGAGTCCTTCCAGCAGCCACACAGTGGGGGCGGCGGCAGCAGC
>OOFC01003037.1:8436-22441 GCA_900323345.1 Pseudochromis fuscus | reverse complement strand
AGGCTGGTGAACTGGGCGGGGGCGTGGCTGGTGATGGGTGTGACCGTGATGTTGGTCAGTCCCACGGAGCTGTTGGGGGAGGAGGCTGATGGAGCACTGGGGTCGGTCAGCACCACCACCTGGAGCAGCAGGGGGCAGACAGATTAGTGGCAGTCATACACTTTAGTTTTTATAAATTACACATAAATGTTGCATATATACACTACCAGTCACAAGTTTAATACATGCGCACACACACACACACACACACACACACACACATTTATGATTACAATTTGTCTTCTGATACAAACTGTTATTTGTAAAGTTATACATCTAGTATTAACTATGTAATTCTACTATAAAGGGTCTAATGTGTTTACTCAGATATGGTACCATGTTACCTCTGTTCTGGCCTGAGGGCCTATATCAGTGGTCCTCAATCCTGGTCCTCGAGGGCCGCTATCCTACATGTTTTAGATGGTTCCCTCTTCCAACACACCTGATTCAAATGATCAGGATGGTTGTCAGGCTTCTGCAGCTGGATGATGAGCTGATCATCTGAATGATGAGCTGATCATCTGAATCAGGTGTGTAGGAAGAGGGAAACATCTAAAACATGTAGGATAGCGGCCCTCCAGGACCAGGGTTGAGGACCTCTGGCCTATATGCTTCTGAGGTGGGCTGGGTATTTTTCTCCTTGCATGCTCCACCCTGCTGCTGCACTCACCTGCCCTCATTAGCTCTGCTGCTTTCCTGTCTCTGCACCCCGCCTTCACCAGGTGCAGCCACTTGCTGCAATCAGCTGACTGCACTTAAATCCACCAGGAGCAGCAGCTGGTCCTCTCTGTCTGAACCTCAGCAGTGTGCAGAGCTGTGTCTTTGAGTCCTGGTACCAGTGCAGTGTGTCGTTGAGTGTGGTTGTTTTTTTTTCTTTAGTTCTGGCTTATTGTTGTTGTTTGTTTGTTTAACCTTTTCCACCTTGTGTTTTGTTTCAGATCAGCCTCAGTTTACTGGGTGATCACTGTTCGTTCTCCCTGTTTGCTCCTGGATTTGTTTCAGTAATAAAATAAATACTCTTTCTTAAACCTTCCAGGCAATTGCTCATTTGTTTCTTGCCACCATCCTGTTTCCAACTTCATGTTTTACTCCACATGCCCCTGAGACATGTGAGGTCATAACATCAGCTGTCAGATAAGCCTCAATGCAGGATGTAACAGTTTTTACAGTTTTACTATGTTTCATCCACTTTTTCCTGCAGTTTTATTGTATTTATTATTTGTTTGCTTTGCTCAGCTGGTGTAAATGTGTAATCTGTTATTTATTATTCTCAGTGTATTAGATATGATCCCTAAAGATGTTGTAACTGCTGCTGGCTAATGTAACAGTGTGGTGACTTTACATGTCAGTTCATTAGATTAACGAGTTATATTTCATTATTACCCCCATTTATTAGACTTGTGTGATTGACAACAGTATCCAACAGTTACTAAATCATTAGTTCACATGAAATCAAACAAACAGTAAATCTGAATAATAAGCACAGAGCAGTGATGACATTATGTTACAACACATTGTCAGTGTGGGTCTCTGCTCTGCTCCATCAGCTGCAGTCTTCAGCAACAACAAGCTGCTCTTCCTTTTGTTATCACACCACCTGCGTCTATCCACCTCCCATTCATGGAGGTCTTCAGGGGGAAATTAAATTGTTACTGTAACATAAACAGGGTCTTCATCAAGAATCTGCACATGTACCTGCTGGATGCTCTGCACAGCAGAGCTGGTCTCGGTCTCATCACCAACGATGACGGCGTTGAATTCAGCCATGGGTTCGTGCCTGGGCTCTGTGAAATCCACGTACTCGTCGGACTCGGACAGCTCCGGCTCAGGAGGAAGTCTCTGCTTCTTCTTGGGGTGTCGTGAAGGTCGGCTCGGCCTCTCCTGAGACATGCTGTCCTTTTCCAGAGTCAGAGTGGGCTGAGGGTGGAGGGGAAACATTTGACCACAGCATGAAGACAGCGACAGGGGAAACTTTCCACCTAGATCAGGGGTCTCAAACCTGTGCCATGGAGGCCGAGACCCTGCAGGTTTTCTTTCCAACCAGTCACTATAGCAGGTGATTTTAATGATCAGCACCTCCTTCAGTTTGAGGGAAGCAGCTCATCAGTGAGACCAGCTGCTGGAGAGACGGTTGGAGAGAAAACCAGCAGGGTCTCTGTCTCTATGGCACGAGTTTGACACCCCTGATCTAGATCCTCTTCATGTCATCACACCTCTGACACATGTCCCACTGGATGTGTGATACCAGGGGTCTCTCACAGAAAGGAGGGTTACCAGTATCTGAGTTTTCACTTCCAGAATCGCTTCAACTCTGAGTTTGTTCACCTTGAGTTAAGCACTTGTATAAAAACCATCATCAAGGGAGCTTCAATACAATTAGTCACCATGGCAACCAGAGGAAACAAATAGAAGTTATAGACGTTAACGGTGCTTATGTCCAATAAAAAAGGGAGAGATAATGACTGAGAATGTCAGTGGTAACTGACTGCAGCAGTCTGGTCATTTACCTTCACTTTGTTTTATATCACAGGTGGAAACATGGAGGAATGTGAGTGAATTAAATGTTATTTTTAATGAAGAGTCATCAGAAACACTGCAGAATGAAATATAGAAATATAGTTCAAACAGGGAAGGCACATTTTTGCATAGCTTTAACTCAAACATAACATTGTTTTAACACAGGAACAATCTCATCTAATATCCTGTTCAGTTGATTCATACTTGAGTTGTTTTTCAGTATGTGTGTTACCACACCGTGTTATAAGAGAAACACCTGTGGCTAATAAAAGAAGAGCAACACAGAAGTTACATCTGTGGTGTATAATATTAAAGATGTAAGGTGGGACAGTAAAATGACAAAAATGAGAAAGTAACATAATGTAGTCATCATAAAGAAGAATTGGAGTGTAAAATCCTCTCCTGGCTAAAACTGTGTGAATCAATTTGAGTTCAACGTTGATGGATTGCTGTAGAAATGAAACGCTGGATGTGTTTCTAACCTGCACGATGCTGATAGAAGAATCATTAATTGTTGAATTTTCCTGAAGATCATCAAACTCTCCAATTCTCACAGACACCACCTGTAAACATAAAGGAGAACAGCAGCTGTTCAGTGAGTGTGTGTTTGGGATGAAGTAAGTCAGGTCGGACCCGGCTCACCTCGGGGTGTTTACGCCGCAGGTGTCTGTTCATGGAAGCGCGGGTGGACACTTTGGTCCCGCAGAGGTGACACGACTGGGCCTCCACCTTTTCGTGGGTCAGGTGGACGTGCTTCTGCAGCATGTACTCCGTCAGGTACTTCTTATCACATGTCGCACATGTCCACGTCTTACCCACTGCAGAGAGTGCAGAGGAGGAGGAGAGACACACTACAGGTTACAATGTAGGCCCAGAATAAAGGTTATGTCATGTGTTAACCATTTAACTCAACACATCCACAAACAAGAACTACACACAATTATCCTGGAGTCCATACTTCTGACACGTTCACTGTCAAATTCAAAGAGACGGTAGACTAACACAAAGGTCAGATCACTGTTCATGTCGACTGAAGCTAATGACTATGATATATATATCTTTATCTTATGGATTCAATTATTTATTTTTATTACAAACAGTACCTGGATGGCTTGTACATTAAGTGTAAAGGATTTAACTCAACAAACAGGCAGCCTCCCTGTTTGTACCTTCAGCCTCAGGACAGGAGTCTGACACACAACAACTGTAAACCATTTTATTTGTGTTTACGTCTGTCACAGCTCTGAACAAACAGAGCTGTCTCCACCTGGTTTTAGCCTCTGTGCTAACCTCAGCTAATTGTTTGCGGCTGCTAGCTTCTCATCCAGCTCTTGGAAAGAAAATGAAATACTTCAACTCTTCCTCTTATCCCCAAACAGTTGGTTAAAAAAACTAAACACTTGTTTCATGCTGAGTTTATCTTTCTACTCCTAGTTTTATTTATTTATTTATTTATTTATTTATTATCTTGCTGGTCTTAGCACTCATTAAAAATTTCCCAATGCATGTCCACGTATGTCCATGGGTTTGAATGGTTAAGGGTGTATATGTGTGTGTGTGTGTGTGTGTGTGTGTGTGAGAGAGAGACACCAGCAGCTAGCAGACTGGAGTATGGAAGTATGTGAAGTGTGTAGCTTCTTAGCTAACCTGGAAATACAGAGAGCTAAGCAGCTCACCAGACAGATGCCAGTCTTTCAGCTATTCCAGTGCAGCTAACGTTAGCCTAGCTTGTGTTTATAACAGCAGCTAGCTAACCCTAATTAGAGAGATAATTTATTATAATAATTATAAGGATGCTACTGGATGCAGGGAATTGTCTAGTTATTATTATGATTTATTATTATGATTTATTTGATATGATGAAAGAGAGGATGGATGATACATTTAAGTTCCTGACTTGTTTTCATTGGGTACAGGCTAGTGCTAGCTTGTTGGCTGACGTCATAAATGGAAGAAGCAACCAGTCTCAAAAATGAAGCCAATGCAGAAGTACAGAGAAGTGTAATGCCACGGACGGCCACTAGATGCTAGTCACTCCAAGTGACTTCTAATCAAAGTCCTGAAATATTCAGTCTCCAATGAGATCAGTCCTGAAATCAAGTCTCATCCACATTGGACAGTGTCCTAAGATACCAGGGTCAGACCCACCTCCTCACTTCTTCCTTTATGTCCAAATATGGTCACTTCTGACTCCAAACAACCAACATGGCCACCTACTGTTACTCTGAGATTATTTATCGACTAAACTGTATTATTCATTGATACATTCACTTGTATTTATAATAGTCAGATTACTTTTTACTATCATGACAGGAACAGAAATTAGCTGTTTAGCATAATATAATCTTACTTTCTCTGTTTCCAACCAGCCAATCCTCCACCCATCACTTTTACACTAAACATGTCCTGTCATTTTTGAGTAGCGGTTTGTTGTTTTTATGTTCTGTTGGTCTCATAAATCAAGTTGTAAAATCACTTTCCACTCCAGTTTCCCACTTTGAACACACCAGAAAAAAGCAGCTAAGTTACAGCCCTCCGTGTTCATGTTATAACAGGGCTGTAACAGACTGCAGTGTGGCCCAGCCTGTTGTAACGGAGGCCTGACATAAAACACTTGCCTGTGTGGATGAGCTTGTGTGTCTCCAGAGTCGTCCTCTCACTGAACGTCTTTCCACACAGCTCACACATGAAGTCCTTTATACCTGCAGGGACGGGGGGAATAAACACAGTGTAATGAGTTAGGAGGGGTGTCATGTACATGCTGTGAAGTCTGCACACTGTTCATGTCTGTTCACAGGATTACTGATACTGAACTTATCTCTGTATATGCTCTCACACCTTTAATGCCTCCCACTCACCTGTATGTCTCTTGTAGTGTTTCAACATGTTGACTTTTTGGGCAAACTTGCGGTTACACTCTTTACATTCGTACTCTTTGATGCCCTTGTGAAGCTTCATGTGGTGCCTCAGAGCGTGCTTGGTCTTCATGCCTGCACAGAAAACGTTTACAGAATAAAACATGACTTCTTGAAGTTCACTGCAGTGGTCACACAGTGAGAAACAAAGAAAAATATGGTGTGTGACCATCGACATTTGAACGTGGTCATGTTGGTTGTTTGGAGCAGGAAGTGACCATATTTGGATATGAAGGGAGGAGTGAGGAGGCGGGTCTGTCCCTTGAACCTGAGGACACTTTTCAATGTGGTTGAGACTGGACTGCAGTGCCGCTCTCATTGGGGACCAGAGCTGTCAGTGAAACTAACCCCGCCCCTAACTCCTCCCCTTCTCTCAGTCTAATATCTCCTTCATGATCAATGATGTTCAGATGGACCAGATCTCTGAGAAGAAGAGTTGACTTCATCTAATGACATCAGAATGACTTGTGGAAAAAATGTATTGACTGAATATTTCAGGATTGAAAATGAGGATTTTTGAATTGAAGCCAGAGTTTGTTGTAGCAGCACCTAGTGGCTGTGAGGAGTATTACACTGTGGTTTCACTTTTGAGCCAAGTCTATAAACAGTCAAAGGGTCCAAACACAGATTAAATGTTCAGTGTAAGGTGGTGTGTGACATGGCAGCAGACCTTTCCCACACTCTGCACACAGGTAGTCTCGGTTGTCGTCATGAACCCTGAGGTGCTCCTTCAGCATGTCCTTCCTTGCAAATGATTTACCACACTTATCGCAGCCGTGACTCTTCACCCCTGGATGATCACACAGACACATGGTAACAGTAGAAAGTTGTAAAAAATACCTCTTTACCTTGTATATTAAAAAAAGAATCCACACTGGATTTTGGCTGTCATGGTGGGTATACTGTATGAACAGTGTTGGAGAGTGTTTACTTAACTATTGTACTTATATACAGCTTACAGGTACTTCACTGAGGTATTTCCACTACATTTCAAAGTAACATATTGTGCCTTTAACTGAGTTACAGTCACATTATATCACTTTCTTCATTCTTTCATTGTTTACCCGTTATAAAACAATGGTTAAAGTAGCTGAGTGACCTGGACACATGACTCAAGTGTCCACGTGCAGCCTCTAATGGTGCAAATCACAACTTGACCAAACTGGTCAACAAAAAACAAAAGTTATGGAGCTGATCTGATGACCTGTGAAATCACTGTTTCATACACCATCATACAACAACTTAAAGAATCAACACATTTGACCAAATCTACTGTTTGAATATCTACCTCACACACACTGACACAGACTCACAGTCACACACAGTCTCACACGCAGAGAGACGCAAAGAGACGCAGAGAGACACAGAGAGACACACTCACTCACCTGTGTGGATTATCTTGTGCCTCTCCAGATTCCCGATGCTGTTGAAGATCCGACCACAGATTTCACAGGGATGGATGTACCTTCAGGACAGACAGACAGACAGAGAGACAGACAGACAGACAGACAGAGAGACAGAGAGACAGAGACTTCAGATGATCACAGTACATTTCTACTGCAGCAGGTGAACTGAATTATTCAGTTTTCTCTTTCAGATCATTAACTTTTAGCTGAAGTTAGATGAGCTCTCCCGGATCCTGACCTCAACCTTCTCACTAGTGATTACACTTCATGTGCAGGTGATTAGCATCTAGCATTCAATGTGTTTTTCATGTTTATCTGCATCTCCTCCTTTCTACTGTTTACTGATCTAAAAGATAAAACAAGGTTTCACATGGATTCCCCACTTCAACACACTTAATGATGTCAGCTGAGGTCAGCTGTGTTCTGAATGTGCAAACACTGTTTTATCTCCATCTTCATCCAGTATCTCAGCCTGGACTGGACAAACAAAACAGAGTGGTGCCATGTGTGTTATGTGCTGCCTGCAGTCTTACTTCTGCACTGCGGGGTCGGGCAGCTGCTCTCTGTGGATGACCAGGTGAGCGTTGTACGTGGCCTTCAGGGCGAAGCGTCGGTTACAGATCCCACAGCCGTAGCCTCGCTCCTTGTGCTGCTCCATGATATGCTTCAGGTACTCTTTGCCCTTTGCAAAGGACAGCTGGACACACAGAGGTGGGACAGTCGTGTTGATTGTGCGACAGTCAGTGAAGCATCACGTTTATATAACTCTGAATCTAAACACACATCAGGAGTCCTGCAGTTTGGATGCTGGAACAGGTCTGAACAACATGTGATGATGTTAGATGCACTGCAGGTATCCGTCATCCTCGTCAGGACAAAACTTACTTGACATTTCTTGCAGTTGTACTTGTGGTGCTCGGGATCGTCTTCGTCGTCGTCTTCGTCTGTTTCGTCGCTGTCACCCGCTGAGATGCCGATCTTCTTGATGAAGCCCTCTCTCTCCTGCTCATCCATCAAGGCTATGTCCTGCAACAGAAATCACTCTGTGATGTCACTAAAATCAATGCAGGAGTGAACAGGGAGTATTAGGACCACTGGAGAGGCAGGAAAATAAGAGAGGGGGAAATATTACAAGAAACAACTCTGAACCTCTGAAGTCACAGATTTACAAAGGATCATAGTAACAGTTTCTGTGGAGTGAGGAGGAGCGTGGCACCTTTGTGCAACACTGAAGAGTCTAATGCTCTTTGACACATCAAATCAAACTTTATTCATAAAGCACTTCTCATATATAAAAACACAACACAAAGTGCTTTACATGTTAAAAACAATCCTTGTGCCCACCCAACCACCCGACCCACAGAAACTCCTCTGATAAATAAAAGCAGTACAAGGATTAATGGAGGCAACAGCTCCAGGGTTTCACTGTAACACTCAGTGTGTTACATGCTTGGCTGGTGTCTGAGGATCTGCAAACCTCGGCCAATAACACCAGGATGTTCTGACTGAAAAATACAACTGCAGTTTATTTAATGAGGTCATCTACTGCAGGTGTAACTGTAATGTAACTCTGTAATCTGTAAGGAAGTGTAGTGTATTCACATGAAAAAATAAAAACGGGCTCTGTTTTTCTGAATGAATAAGACAGTGGTGCATTCATAAAAAGCAGAAACTCTCCATTAAACCTTTGATGGAAACAAGACTGTGCCGACTCTTACATTTAATCCACTTTAATTTCTGTTTTGGTTTGAGACATTGGGAGATGCTCTTGTCTGTAAGTAGTGTTGATGTAATTATTATTAGTTTGTGGACTTTGTGCAGGAAGCTCAGGACTCTGCAGCTGTTTAGATGTAAACACTGCTCAGGTCTGATGGAGGTTACTGGGTTTCTCCAGGAACAACTGGGAAGATATGACATGCTTCAAACTTTTTTTTTTTATCATTTATTTTTTGTATTTCCAGATAATTATAAAATAAATCAGAAAAACAGAGCCTATTTTTATTTTTTCATGTGAATACAACACGTTTCTCTCTCTATTGTAAAATTAGGACATTAAAAAAATCTTACTTTTTTTTCAGCATATTACACATATATACATATAATTACAAGAATACACTGTTGTAACAGTCAGTTTTATAACACTGACATCAACCTGAGCAGTCATAAATATTTTGTAGGAGCTTAAATGCTGTTTTGTTTGATTAATGTTTGGACAACACTTTAAGTCTCTTTAAGTTAGAACGAGCTCATGGCCTCACTGATAAGGAAACTAGATATTGTTTTGAAAAACAACACAATCAAAAACAATGTACAAAAAAAAAAGGTTAATCATCATCAGTATTCTGGCATGAGAGCATCAAACTCATGATTCATACTGTATTGTAGCTTAGAGCATTTAGCGGCTCTGTACTCTGCAGCTCTGTGACTTCTCATGAAAACTGCTGGACCAAAAAGAAAAAGCAGTGATATGGATGCAGGTCTCAGGGTCACCTTGAAGTGCACGTGGATGTGATCTCTGAGGACGTCCACACGGAAGAACTTGCGGCCGCAGATCTCACAGGTGTACTTCTTATCTCCATGAGTCAACAGATGCTTGTTCATGTTGCTCCTGCAGGAGAACACCTGCACACACACACACACACACACACAGACACACATGAAGCACTGGTGGCTGCATTTTTTCCCTCCCTGGATGTATGTGTTTGAGCTGCTGTCATGACCCTGCACTGTGCACAGAGCTCACCTTCCCACAGATGGGACAGGGCGACGGCTCCTTCCTGTACTTGGTCCCTTCTTCTCCGTTGGCCTCCAGCTCCTCTCTCTTCATGTGCTTTGGTCCTGTGCACATGCAGCACAGGTTCAGTTCAGGACAACAGAAACAATATGGAGACACACAGCTGAAGGTGGTGCCTCATGCAGTGCTGCCACAAAATAACCACACACACCTCTACACGCAGCAGACCACCACTACACATCGTTACACAAATTACAGGGTTTCATCATCTCTGTGCATCGTGAAAACATTTTCTCATTATTTATTGCAAAAGATGCTTCATGTGTTATTGCAAGTTACTGAAAAATTAGTTTTTTATTCCAATTACTAATTACTTCTGTCAAAAAGTAATTCAATTTTAATTACTACATAACAAAAGTAATTATTGAGAAGAGTAATTTTTGCCTGATTTTTTTCTTATTTACATTAATACTTCAGTTACGTGACACATTGTTCTAGTGTTATTCTAGACCAGCGGTTCCCAACCTCTGGGCCACTGAATCATCTACCAATTGATTCTTAGATGCATCACGATTCAGACGTGGGCGATTTTGAAATGATTCAGAAAATGTCTACATTCAGATTATTTAAATGTTAAATAACGTAAAATAGATGGAAAGAAAAGGAGGAACTCAGCAGTGCAGCGTAGTCAGGGCTCTGTGACCCTGGTCCTAGAGAGCCACTATCCTGCAAGTTTTAGATGTTTCTTTCTTTCAACACCTGATTCTAATGACCAGGATCGTTATCAGGCTTCTGCAGAACTGGATGATGAGCTGTTGATTTCAATCAGGTGTTGGAAGAGGGAAACATCTAAAACATGCAGGATTGCAGCTCTCTAGGACCAGGGTTGCAGAGCCCTGGTCTAGACCATCAGATTCTGTCCTGGTCTCATTATCACTGTGATGAAAGCAGTGCAACAACAAACTGTCCAGGTATAAAAACATTGCTTTAGTGCAAAGTTACATTTACATAAAAACGTAAAGTTATAAACTGTAACTTTGCTGTCAGACAAACTGATGAACCTGAAACCAAAACAGATTCACACCTGCTGTCTGCTCTCAAACTGGTGCCATGGAGGCCGAGACCCTGCAGGGTTTCTTTCCAACCACCTCTCCAGCAGCTGATCTCACTGATGAGCTGCTTCCCTCAAACTGAAGGAGGTGCTGATCATTACAATCACCTGCTTTAGTGACTGGCTGGAAAGAAAACTTGCACTGTCTCGGCCTCCATGGCACCAGTTTGAGACCCCTGCCATAGACAGTTTGTGGATAAACCCAGAACCATGTACATCTGTGGTTAACCACGACAGAGGTGTCAGAGTGGGCATTTCAAAATGAGCTGCAGACATCAGGCTGCTCTGAGCAGGGATCCTGAGCTGAAACAGCTGCTGGAGGCTCTGACAGGACCTCTGACAGGACCTCTGACAGGACCTCTGACAGGACCTCTGACAGGACCTCTGACAGGACCTCTGAAAACATCAGAGGACTCGGTGCACAGTCAACACAACCTCACTTGAAGGCAACATAAGTTGTCTCCTCTTTTCACAGAGAGACAGACCTGTTTGTATTTCAGTCACTGTAATGCTGTTAAAGAATATCAAAAAGTAATCAACTATATTACTGATTACTGCCAAAAGTAACAGCATTACTCCCTACACTGGAGTAGTGTCAGAATAATACAATCACATGAACAGCTTCAAACTGTTGTTAACTGCTGCTTCTCTTTAATTTTAAATGAATGAAATCAGCTTTTTTAAAACTCAGTCTCAACTCTCTGAGCCATCATGACAAAGTGATAAAAATCTTTTTGCAAATATATTAGAATCTATATAGAATATATTAGAAATCAAAGTGTGTAGAGATGGAGGAATGTTAGCAGCTGTCTTTATGTAGCAGTGTAGTGTGGTGTAGCTGTCACATGACGTCCTGCTTGAAGTTTGCCAGATGGCGTTTAAAAGAATCCAAGACCATTAAGAAGATGATTCTGGTCTGATGAGACTAAAACTATACACACTCTGTCTGTTACACAGCAGGAGAGGCTCATCACCTGCCTAACACCATCACTATGGAGAAGCATGGCAGTGGCAGCATCATGCTGTCATGCTGCCTCCCAACAGCACCGATGGACAGACTGGTCCACACACCAAGAGGTCCTTGAACAAATGTATTGCAGAGTGACATGTGCAGTGCAGTGACATGAGCCTGGGACAACAGTTCAGTTTTCACTACAACAAGGAGATTAAATATTCAGTGAGACAGCAGTGAAGTGGCTTCAGAGCAAATCAAACCAAAACCCAGAAGTGAACCTGACAGAACATCTGTGGAGAGACCTGAAGACGGCTCCTGTGTCCACAGCCTGTAGAGACTCACTCAGGAGGATTTAAAGATGCTGATTTAGACTTTCTGAAGTGACTACACCTCCATCACCACTGTACAAACTCAACTAAAAGAAAACAGCTATCAGTGAGTGTGTGCAGATAATGTGATGTCCTGGAGATGCCTGGATCCATCTGTTGAGCTGTTACAGTCTCACCGCATCACTGTGACCGTCTCCAGTTTCACAGTGACCACAGTGAAGTTAACCATCTAGATTTCCTTTCATCCTGTTCATTTGGACGATGTAGCCATTTGTGTTGCAATGAAAGTACTAAAATAAGGCGTGACATCATAGAAAATGAACGATGCTACTAAAAGTCTAATTATTTTTTCACACAGGATGATAAAATGAAGGTGCTTTAAATGATGGACCTTCACACGGCCCTGCCCTGTGGCCTCGCAGGACTCACCCACGCCGTGCCTCCTGTGGTGCTCCTGCATCACGTCTTTTCTGTAGAACATCTTGTTGCAGATCTCACAGGAGTAGAGCTTCTCGCCGTGCTTCTTCTTGTGCTTGGAGAGGTTACTGTTGGTGGAGAAGAACCGCGAGCAGATGTCACACTGGAACGTCTTGTCGTCTGGAGGGAAAACAAAGAAAACGTGGCAGGAATGTGACCAACACTGCAACAGTTTAAAGATAAAAAAAGGGACATGCACTCGGCCTACCTGTCCGGCAGTTGTGGAACTTTAAGGCATTTTCCAGGCGGAAGGATTTCTCACACGTGTTGCATTTATACTTGTACTCCTGGTCAGGCTGTTGGAAGCACATGAATATATAAAGACATTAATAAGCAGAGTGACTCCAGCCCCGAGGCGACAGTCTGCAGAGCCACTCACCACATTCTTGCTGTGCTTGTAGGAGATGTGCTGCTTTAGACTCTCCTTGCGGCTGAACAACTTGTCACATTCATCACACTTGAACAGCTTATCACCTGGGAGGACACATGAATGGATCCTTTCATATTGTACATCCACACTTCCTGTTTCTGTTTGAACTGTGAGATCCCTCTGATGATCAATTCACCACATCAGCTTTATAACCCTCCTATCATCCTTAGAGTCAATGTGACCACACTTTATGTTTAATGTATCAAATTAAATAGTTAACATCATTTTTTAGCTGAATATTTCATGACTTTTTGTAATCTAATGGGAACATATGGGTAAAATAAGTTTTCAAAACACTCACACACTTCAAAGTTTGTTGTTAGAAATTATCTGGATGTTTTTAAAACACCAAAAAGATCTTTAACATTTTAGGCTAATCATTGAGAGTTTATTTGCTTGTTTTCAATAGTTACTAAACATGTATTAACATCTATTCTGGATGTATAAGGAGGTGAGATGGGGGGTTGGGTGGGGAGCAGCATGAAGAACTTGAAGCCTAAACTCTGACAACAATTTTGAATGTAATGATTTTCAGGATGTTTAAACTGCTGAGTTCAGACTGACCCTGAAGATAAAAGCTGTGTGTGAGTGTGAGGCTAAGAGGAGGAGGATGAAGGTGCACTCACCGTGAGACCGGATGTGTCTGTTGAGGTTGCTGCTGTTCTGGAAGACCTTGTTGCAGAGGGAGCAGCGGTACACCCTCTTGTGCTCTCTGGCTTTGTGTCTCTTCAGGACAGCTGTCCCGCTGTCTGCAGGGCTGCTGAGGACAGCGCTGCTCCCTGATGCTGTCTCTGAGGCAGCCGGCTCCGAGCGCTCCACCGACGGCTTCACATCTGTGCACATGTGGAAAACAACAGTACTAAGCACTAAAGTCCTCACGTCTGGGCCCACATGGAAAATAAATATCAGCTGACGACATCTAGTCTATGATATTATGTATTAAAGATAATGTGACAGTAGTTTACAGTAAACTATGGATATTTCATAATAATAATAATAATAATAATAATAATAATAATTAAAAAGATATTTTTCCTTTCCTTGTGGTTACTTGTGGTACGTCACCTGTATCTGCACACACTACTTTAAAGA
>OOFC01003036.1:8745-27357 GCA_900323345.1 Pseudochromis fuscus | reverse complement strand
TCCTCCGGCTAACGTTTCTGTGTGTACACATCTGCCTCAGCGCATCTTTTAAAGTCCACATTCCTCTAATGTTTGTGCGTCTTTCATACGTGCTCATATTGATGCTGTGTGTGTGTGTGTGTGTGTGTGTGTGTGTGTGTGTGTGTGTCTTTGTGTATGTATGTGTGTGTGTTGTGTGTGAATGGTCGATAAATCACGCTGACGGGGCCGTTTGTTGTGTGGTCGGGTCCCGGTGTTCTGGAAGGTTCCGGGGTCCTGGGACAGGGCCGAGACGGGAGTTCCCCCAGGACACACACATTCACATCAACACACACACACACACACACACACAGTGAGATACTGAGGCAGACACACACAGAGGGAGATCAAAACATGATTTGTCTCAGAGTCCAGACATGCATCATAAATGCTAAATACTTTTTTTGTGTGTTTATTGTGATGTTATGATGTTTACTGTTACACACTGTACTGTACTGCACACTCCTGCAATCTGTTTACATCCAGTCAAGTGCAATATTCTGGAAAACAGTTTGTTGCTGAGTGAAATCTATGAGATCTCTACATTTTATTAGGACACACTATACAATATCTTCTAGGTTGTGGTCCAGAACCTCCAACAGCAGGTAGCCATTCAAGATCTTCACCGAAGTATAAAGTAGTCTCATTAATACTCACAGGAAATATCTGAGCTGAGTTGTTCAGAGTTTAATCTGGATCCGAATAATCCAGTTTTCAAAATCCCATGTTTTACTATCCAGGACCAGGTGATCCAACACTGGATTGAATCCCTCTGATCCAGATCCAGATTTTCCAAGATGATTAAACCCAGATTAGCAGAGCTACATAATCAGCTGTGTACAGAACAACAGGGGGTCTTCTGCATGGAGTCAGAAAATGTTTTTAAATCTAATTAATATACAGGGAATAATGAGATATTTACACATCTTTACTGTAGCTTTAATAGAAACCTGTTTCATCACTGTAACAATTAAACACATCACATGCAGTATAATAACATACTGTATGATATGTTTTGTTTCTGAATCCAGACCTCTGTTGGACCCACAGTAATCTGGATTCTTTTGGATCACAGATCAAAACCAAGTCTTGATTACATCTTCTAATCCAACTTGTTTCAATACAGTTTTAATCTAATCTGAATGCTGAAATCCAATCAAATTCCTTAAACTGAACAAGTGGGCCTTGAAAACTTAGTATCAATATCAGCTCTTGGTTCGTCATCCTCAATGCTGCAGATTAATCCTCCAGAAGAATTTAGATCAGTTTCCTTGAAGCAGTGTCTCAGGTTCTTTTCTTGCCTTTATATCTGCAGAATATTGCATGAAATGAAAAACAAGCGATCTCCCTCTTTGATGCAGTGAACAGTCCCAGTTCAGGAGAATGTACAAGAAATCTACACAGGTTCATAGGTCTTCTCATTTCAGGAAATAAAACCTTGCAACACAGTTTTTTATGCAACACTTGGACACAGCGAACCGAAGGAAAATGTGCTGTTTTCAAGAGATTTAGATGTTTGTTTATTCAGGTTTCCATTTCCTTTGTGCTTTTCATTGTTACACAACCATGTTCCACATCAACAGCATCCTCCCAAGAAAACAATCCGATTTAGCCGTCACACTTTGACATCTTTAAGTATACTTGTTGTTGAACTTTGCAGTGTCTAAAAAGCATGGCAGACCCCAAACCTGGTTATAATCTGACAGGCCGCATGTGCAACACAGCAGTGAATACACTGCCAGGAAAATTCAGATTGGTCAACAAGCCTGTCACCGTGAACGTATCTGACAAGCTCTCGTGTTCCTGAAAAGCATAAAAAGTTTGGAAAAGCAGCTGATTCCTGATTCAAACTTCTCTGAATATTATCTGAAGATCTTCAGGCATGAACCCAGAGGAAGTTTAGTGCTTAGAAAACATCTGTGTTTTCTTGAAACTGCACGACAAACATCAGGACAGGAAGCCACCGACCACCTTAGTAAAAAACAAATCAACTTTCCTGTTTTTCTGTAAACTTGATCACCAAGTAGACTCCTTTTGATTCTGTGTCCTCAGTGAATTACACATCAGTTTAGTTTTTGATTCTGTTTCATGGATTTATGACATTTGTCAGATTAAATCTCCTGTTGTTGGACTCCAAGCTGCTTTGATGCCAATTTTACTCTGATCTCTTTTGTAAATGTTTAAGATTTCATCAGAAATTAGACACAGCACAAGAGTCCTGCTTCATTCCTGCTCATAAATTCTATAATTTAGGTTGAACTGATTTAGAAACTCATTTGTTCTTTTATCTGAAATTAATTCACCACCAAACTCTCAGATCATAGTGTAACTACATATATATGTTTTATATGTGCATTAGTCCTTATGGTCCAAACCAAGTAAAGAGTTTATTTGCATGAACAATCTTTTCAATTTAGTCGATCAATTCTCAGACAGTGGTACAAAAATACCTTCAAAACTTTCCCAGGTCCAAGATGACGTCTTCAGTTTGTTATCAGCTGTTCAATAACCAGTTTTATTAGTTATCTTGAGGAGAACAAAGCAGCACAGTCTTTTTGTACTTAAGCATACAGTTGTGCTCATAAGTTTACACACCCTGGCAGAATTTGTGATTTTTTTTTTGGCCATTTTGTTCGGGGTCATTTGGGTAGTTTCTGTTGTCATTGTGATTCAAAAAGAGTACGCAGTAGTTTGACAATAAATGGCTTCATCCAACCACTAACCATGTGTGAAAAAAGTTTTCTTTCTCATCATTGACATTCTCTGAAAAATGACCAAAAAAATCACAAATTCTGCCAGGGTATGTAAACTTACGAGCACAACTGTATTTAATGAGTTAATATGGTGGTAGTGAGAGCTGTGCTGCAAACAGCAGGGTGATTGACAGGTGGATGGAGTGATGCTATTGGTTGAAATTGCTTTGGGAAAGATGACGGAAAAATAAACGTAACTTTTGTAATTTTCTGTTAAATGGAGAACATTGATGAAGCACTTTGTGACCTTAGCTAGTTACCAAAGTGCTTTACAAGGCAACTCATTCCCCCATTCACACACACCAGTGGCAACAGAGCTGCCATGCAAGGCGCTAGCCACCATTGGGAGCAACTTAGCGTTCAGTGTCCTGCTCAAGGACACTTTGACAAGTAGATGGGAGAAGCCAGGGATCAAACCCATGATCTTACGCTTCGTAGATGACCCGCTCAACCACAGCCACCCACAATTAGCAGTGCTCACAAACTGGCCCCTGATGACCTGATGATGACATAAACTGTAACTTCCATGTATATATGAATAAGTTTTTATTCTCAGGCAGAGAAATAGCCACAGAAACAGACATGATACTAAAAAGCAAGTGCAAGAGGATTAGGAGAGTACAAAGAATACATGTCACTTTTAAATTGAAATATATTGCAGGATGTCTGATTGTAAAAATGTCCAATAGTGCATTTGTTGCACTCGCAGCAGCAATAGGATAAAAACAGGATGATAAGTTCTTGCACTCTAAAACATCCTGCTGACATTGACGTCTAAACTTGAAGGGCAGGACTGAGTGTGTCCACACAGAGAAAAGTGCAGCAAATATTGGCAGGCGTCTCCGATTAATGGACGGAGAAGAAGGCCGTTACACTGAGGAGGCCTTGGACTTTCTTTAAATAGGTAGATACCAAACTGTGAGTTAAAGCAGAACAAAAATACAACAAGGTGATGAGCGGGAGATGACAGGGATGAAGAAAAAGAGCGGACACGCATGAGAAACAGCAGGAAGTCAGATGAGTGTGGAAGAAGTGAAGAGACACGAGAGCAGTGAGGCTGTTCAAGGTCAGAACAGGGCGGCAGGTTGGACGTGGGGGTTGGGGGGTTTTGACAGTTGGGGCGTTGTAAACAGATTATTTCTAATCACTGATCCTAGTCTCTCTATGGTGGACGTCCAGTCTCCTATCAGCTTTTTGCCACCAGTGTTGTACGATGTGTTGATTACATCAGAGAGTAATGACCATCTTTCTAATACGATGTAAACTGGAATAATCAAAATGAAGATAAATGGCAAATAAATTGAATGTGATTTATCTGGCTTTATGTTCAAGGCGTTATCGCAGATCTTCTTCTGATCTTTGAGGAACTAATTATACACCAATCCATCTGTACAGCTTGACCAGATGGTACCAGCCACACTGTAACTGCTCTAATGATGTCCCATGTTTTTTATGATTAATGACAGCTGCAGTGACATAAATCCTTCTCCCATTACCTGTTTTTAGATTTATTTCTTCATATACTGCCTGAATTCTACATTTGATCCTTTCCTTCTATAATCTTTCCTTCTTGTCTTTGATTTAATTAATTTTTTCCCATCTTCATTTAGCCCCACTTCTCTGTGAAATGGCAAAAGATGACAATCCCCTGCAGCATTTTAAAATGACACACACACATAGAGAGACATGGTCCACAATGGCTGAAATGTGATTACATAACTATCATGTCACTGGCACAGCTACAAGTTAATTTTTATACTTGCATCATGAACACAGCTCTAACCTCAGCCATTTTCTCAGACGCTTAGCTCATAATAAATGTGTATGCAGATGTGTAATTATATTTGTTTACGTGTGTTAAATGGGTTGACATATGGGCAATAACATAAGCTATAATCCATGTTTTCTGTTGTGGCATCATAACCTGAAACAAACACACACTGGCATACAAGTGCTGTGTATGTGTGTGCGCATAATGAGGATTGGCCAAGCTAAATAAAGACTCTTACGGTAATCCACGGCCCAGCAGAGAGTTCTAAGAATGAACGGTGAGGCCTCACGCTGTACGAGTGTGTGTCTGTGTGTGACACTGTCTATGTGAGTTTGTCTGCGATAATTGTGCTTTTACAGTTACACAACAAATCACTGTTGTAGTAGCCAGAATATTCCAGATTAAAGATAAACAGAAAACACAGATTTATACAGATGGGTTTGAAAATGTCATTTAATAACCACGTTTACTGTGTTTTACTAAATCACTGCTCACTCCACTACCTCGTGGTGAGCAGTAAAATGCTTTCAAACACTTCGACAGACTCAAGAGTTGTACAAATATTCACTGCAAGTTTTGAGGGCACTTGAATTTTAGAGTAAAATGGTTTACAGTGAATACAAAGGTGTCTAATAAAAAGGACATTGTACCACTTAGCAGAGTGGATTCAAACAAAATAATTGTGGAATCACACTAACTTGCTCGCTTGCTGAGAGTTAAATGATAAGATCAAGGCCACAACCAGCAGGTGGTTAGTGTAGCTTAACTCTTTAAACAGGCAGAATAATGTTAGCCTGGCTTTAACTACAGGTAACAAAAAATCGTAAAGCTTACTTAGTATACCTCAGAAATAGTTTGATACATAATAACTGTGCCACTTCCTGTTTTTAAATTCAAGAAATACAACGTTTTGACCCTAAAATAGACGAGCACACAAAAATACTTTGGCAAATTACTTTTTTTTTTCCTTAATTTTCCCAAAAGGGTTAAAAATAATTCAACTTTCTAACAATTTACCAACAAAATATTGGCTACCTCACCTTTCTTCTTTGTATTCTACCACAACAAAAATTCTCTGAAAATGTGTGTGCACTGATTGAATAAGATACACTCCTTTAAATGATAGATTTTCTGAAGAGTTTAGGCCTTCAAATCAAAATATATCTGAGACTGTTCTTGTTTTACACCCATTTATGGAGAATGTGTGTTTGAGGATGACTGATTAACAAAATGATGAGAATATATTTCATTATTTTCAAAATAATCCTTAAAAAAAACCTTTTCTAAAACAAAATCTTCCCCGAATATAACAAATACCAGCACTACATACCCAGTGTCTATTAAATATAGGCTCCTGAATGTCAAATGATTATATCCCCTTAGATACACAAACCATTTAATGGTTAAGTACAATGGGATGAAGAGGTGCTGAAACTCATGTGTGCATTACACTATGGAGAGAATCATGAAAAGGTCATGTGATAATATTACTATACATTCATGTGCATATGGTCATCAGCTTTCTGTTCAGGTCAGTGCATTAAGTCCACAGCCCGTGTGTGTTCACTGTGACCTCAGATGAATTCAAACCTATTGCCTTTGGTGTTCAGTGCACTCCACTCTTTCAGTTGACCTTGTGGAGAAACATGTTCTCTAGAAATTTGTAACACATGCCCTCGAGTGTCTCTTTCACTCTATCTGCTGCACTGCTTAATAAACTGAAATGTGAAAATCAGTGCAGGCTGTCTTAAAGCCTACACAGGGAATAAGATCACTCCTTTGACACCTGAGTTTCATCCCAGCACTGAGGGCATTATTTTACAAAAAATTTAATTCAGACATCTACTTCAAAATAATGTGATGTTTTGCTCCAAAGTTCTACATAAATATACAACCTTTGCTGCTTTTATTTTGAAGCTGAATTATGGCTCAAAAGGCTCCTGTGATTTTGACACATCCTTATTTACACACCAATAACTGTTTCTACTTTATGCTGATCCCCATTTACATTATGTCACTTTCATCACAATCAGATCAATTATTTGTCCTACTTAAAAAAGAAAAGCACTTGTATCACCACAGAGGGTCGGACAGTTACCTAGACTGAAACACCATGGCACATACTTTTCACAAACTCACCATTTAATCATTTAGTTTGGCTAAAGACCTCAACATCCGCTGTGTTTGTCTCTGCACTCTCGAGATGATAGGCCTGTCATTTTCCCTCTTCCTTCTCACGATCCCCCTCCCTCTGTCATTACAGTGCTGTACCCTAACACCCTCAATCTGCTGCCATGGCAACTGCACTGCACCACCACTGCCACCGCCACTATCAAGACACATGCACGTCCATCCCAAGAGTCACTGTGAAATTGTCTCAAAGCAATAACTATTGTATACTGTATCAAATATTGTAAATGAAACATGCTGTAAGGTGGCAACTATTGGTGTGGCCTGTGTTTAACAATGAGAAAAATGCTTACAGGTGCCTTTTTAACACATTTGTCTGACAATTCCTTTCACTCTTTTATTTTGTCTGTCTTTAAAGGTCTTGGTGAAAAAAAATCTTTGGCGTATTGAGGTGAGGAATTTCCACCAGCCATGATTGCAGGAGAGGCACAGTGGCCTACATACAAGAAGCCTGTTGATTTGCCCTAGAAATAGACACAACATAACCTCATTAATGCAGTTTTTCAGTGTAGGTCTACTGTATCTTGGTAAATCATGATTCTCAATAATGTGGAGCAGTTTCATACAGTTTGAGGAAGAGATCGTGACTTGTGCCATGCAGTGACAGTTTGCTGTATAACTACATGAGCCAAAGTTTGCACAGTTGTAAGTTAAAGACACAGCAAGCAAACATGGGGATACAACAAAGAATGAGGAAGCAATGGTCTCCAGTGCATTCTGGCTTTAGCATTGTCACCTTTGGCTGCGTAAATAATGCAGGGCAGTCATTGGCTGATTATTAAATTATTCAGCAGGGGAGCGGATCACAAGATATAAGGTCCTAGCAGAAGACACCAGGACCAGTGCTGCCCAGGCCAGCACACACTCACACACAAACAGGCAGAAAGACGTAAAAGGAAACGCAACGTATGTCCAATCCAACTACCCATCATCTATATTCAGTGGCATGCCACTGCTTTGGTTTGACTCAGTATTTGTGGTAGATAACATGATTTGTCAGAGGGTGGCCCCTGCTGCCATCTGTAGATGTGTCAATAAAGCTGTGATCAGTTTACTCAGCTGTGACTTTATGGGTCTATATTGGCCTAAAGTCCCTGAAATCTGAGTCTGGAATTTACATTTCATTTCAGTACATTCACAGTGGCTGCAGTTTAGGGTTCATCGCCCCTATGTTACTATCTACTTCAGTGTGCAGTGAAGGAAAGTGGCTTCATAAAGCACAAGAAAGAGAAATTAAAAGGGCCTGTCAGTCTATCTGGAAAATATGACCTCTTCTCCCTCCCACTACCTCTTTGCTGTACTCTCTCTTTCTCCCTCTATGGGTTTCCATCATCTTCACTGGAGGCTGACACAAAGGGTCACCAGAAGGGTCATCACCATGGCTACATCAATTCATTGTGGCACCACACCCATTTAAGCAAAAAGGAATGAACAAGTGAGTGCTCATAATGGTGATGATGGCATGTGGCCTGTGTGAGTGCATGTGTGTGTGGTGTGTGTGTGTGAGGCCTGTTAGCCTGTAGGCCTTTTAAAGCTAGCCCATGCAGTAGGGAGAGGGGGAAGAAGGACCACACTTACAGTCCAGGTGCTTTTTCTTGGGCGCCATCACTTCATGAGTGGTGGCTTTGCAGACAGCCCGGGCCATATCTGATCCCGTTAGCTGGTATTGCGCAGCGGCAATGCGATCCGTGAGCGTCTGCCCCGACATTTTCTCTCCGTTGAATCGACCACCTCAGGAATTTATTTCACCACGATGTGAACGATGTGAAAAAACAGGAATAATATCACCCAGCGGCTTCCCGGTGGTTCGGCGGTGAGCTGGGATCCGGTGCTTTCCTCTCCCCGATTGATAGGCCTGTGACCTTCTGTGTGGGCGGAAAAAAGCGCACAAAATCAGCTCAAAACACCTGATAAATGTTATTTTCGCATCAAATCGTGCAGTCACGTTGATGATATGCGCTGTGACATGGGTAGACTTACGCAAGGTTGTGAATTCCCCACGGCTCGTCCCGTTATAGGCTCCGACCGTGCAGTTCAGCACCTTGGACAGCTAAAGCCACTCGGTTATGTAACACTCAGCTGGCAATGAAAGCGATTTTCTCACCCCGCAGCAATTATTTAAAAAAAAAAATAGGCCAATGAAAAATGCTGCGCAAGCGAGGCTCCTGTAGTCGTCAGAAAATATTTTTTGAAAAATTACGGAATGTAAATCAACACTCCATAGGTCGGTCAAATATCCCGTGTGGAGGGGGGCATCAGGGTTGGCTGTCTTTCCTCCCGCGTCGGCGCATTAAAAAAATAGCTTTCAAAATAAGAGAAGAACCCGCAATGTCCTATTGGGCTGTCAGGCTGACTGCGGTGGATCTGCTCACTGATGATCTGGACGTTTCAAATACTGAGGTCCTCTCTTCAAACCGTCAGAAAATGCGCACCGCTCCCCGGTGGTGTCGCCAGCACTGCGCAGCGCAAGATGCACGGGATCAGGAAAAGACAGAAGGGATTTTCCTTTTCTCCTTCCCCCCTGTCGTTTGTTTATTTATTTGGCCTATCTATATGTCCATCTAGACTCTCCTCCCTCAGTAGCCTCTTGGACATGCAGGGTTGGATGACACACGTCGCATCCCACGTCTCTTAAAGGGGTGTTGACATAGAAGCACTGTACAGAAACCGTTATTAGTATGCGCTCCAAAGGGGTTAATACACGAGCGTGACTGTGGCTTATGCGCTGCTGCATGTGGGCTATGCATCACCCAGGTCTGCACGCAATACACGCAGAGAGACGGATGATGAATGTTGCATATTTCGTGGTGGTCTATGAAGACACTCGCAAAGGTTTAGAGTTTGTAGTTGTGATCGGCTAATGAATCAAATATTACCTGGGTTTTATTATTTTTACCCACAAGAGCTTATTATTGATGGCACAACACATATATTCATAATTGGGCTGTACGTCACATAAAATGTGTTTTGCTATTTTTTTGTCTGATATTTTTTTTATCTGGGGACAAGTATCTTTTTAGTTTTTAAGGACAAATAAGCAGATAAATAAATAATTTTTGTATTTTGTGAGTTTATTCCTATATTAGAGGAAAATTCATACACGGAGAAATGCACTCTGACAAGCACGCGCTACATATCCGCATCACGTGACATGTGCGGAAGTGCAGCCACGTAGCCGTTCTAGAGACTCAGGAAGTCTGGAGTGAGGAGAGTGTTCATTCACTACGGGTGTTCATCCTTCACAAGAAAGTAAGTGGATTATAAACAACTTAACGCTAGTTTCTGCTCTGGTTTGAACGTAGCGTCATTTACGGTTAACACCTGGATTTGTGCTGTGATTTGATACGATCTCAGAGAACTTGATGTACTTTGAAACGTCAGAGTAAGTTCATATGCATCAGTTTATGGACCTTATCTGTTTAGTCTGCGATTATTTGTGATCATACTTTGCCCTCTTCTTGTGCTGGAAATGTCTTTAAGTTGTAGATAGGCTTGACTCGTTTTAATAAAACCGTTTCATTCATGTATTTACAATCTGGGAGTTTTAAAGTACTCATTTAAAGAGATCCATGTACCACAAACTAAACAAATGTATTGTGAATATTCTATATTCTATGTTTATTTGGTAGTTGTTGTGACTAGTTACTTCACAGATTAAGATTTTACATACAAAACATGATTATTCTGTGAAGTACCATTCCTTGTTACTGCAAAACAGTACTTAAATACTTCAAATTAGCTTACTCTTATCATGGTATACCATTTAACTTCTTTCATGTATACATCAATGGATCAGGGATTTCTACTCTATAATAGTAATGGAGCTGAAACTTTCTTTTTACTAAGCTTGACAATGATGTGCAGGTTTTTCACTTGTAATGAAGTCTTGCACTTTTGAAGTGCTACATTTACTTGAGTAATTTTTTATAATGTCTTTTAGCAATGGCCCAGTTTGAGGAAGTATCAAAGCAGTCCAGTCTGCACCCGAAGCCTGCAGGATTGGTTTTGCAGTATGGTACTGCCGGCTTCAGGACCAACGCCAAACAGCTGGACCACATCATGTTCAGGATGGGTTTGCTGGCCACACTCCGCTCCAAAAAGACCGAAGCTACCATTGGAGTCATGGTGACAGCATCACACAACCCTGAGGTGAGACAAGCATTACAAAACATTATCATCAATGATTAAGTTCGAATTCTCTCTGGATATTTTGAATTCATTATTTAATATTAATATTTGGTGGTGTTCCCAGTTAACCCTCTAGGCATAACCTTGTTTATTTGACTCCATAAAGTCCTTTATGTTTCACTTTTTAATTGTGTCTTATGGCTACTTTTATTAGATGTACTAGTTTGAACAATCTGTCCTATAAACACATAATCACAGAAATTCACTTCAATCAATTCCTGCCTCTCTCTTTATATCTGCCCTGGTTTAGGAGGACAACGGGGTGAAACTGATTGACCCAATGGGGGAGATGGTGACGCCAGCATGGGAGGGCTTTGCCACCCAGCTGGCCAATGCAGAGCAGGAAGATTTGCTCGCAACTCTGAAGGACATTATTGAGAAGGAGGCTATAAACATGAGCCAGGAGGCAAATGTGTTTGTGGGAAAAGATACCAGGTATATAATTTCAACTAAAATTTACACATGCTGATAAACACAGAAATCGATTAAATGTAAATGTGCTGGTTCTGGTGGTTATCGTTTATGTCCATGTGAATGTGTCATCTGCCTGTAGGAGCAGCAGTGTTGTTCTTTCCCAAGCGGTACTGGATGGAGTTTCTGCTCTTGGTGGTCACAGCAAAGGTAAGGTTAATTAAATAAATTATGTCCTATTCATGTATTTATTTTTTTGCATTGTGTACTATTGTTCTCATTGATTTCTGATTCTATCTGTTCTGTCAGACTATGGACTGGTGACCACCCCACAGCTCCACTACATGGTCTGCTGTCAGAACACAAAGGGTAAATATGGTGTCGCAACAGTGGAAGGATATTACGACAAACTCTGCCAAGCTTTCATTCAGCTCACTAAGAATGTAAGAAAACAGGGCACGTCATCTGTTGTGTTGTGATTCTAATTAACATGTTTGGGCGTGTTTGTGTAGGTGTGTTTTTGCAATGCATCCATTCATTAAAGGGTTTCTTATGTCTTTTGTTCCTCCTTGTTTTTTCCTTGGTAGGCCTCCAACCATACAGATGACCAGAAGCACCTCTGTGTAGATGGTGCTAATGGTATCGGGGCCCTGAAGGTGCGCGAGATGGAGGGTCACCTGAAGAACGAGTTGCAGATTTCCCTTTTCAACGACGGCAGCAAAGGAAAACTGAACCACCAGTGCGGAGCTGACTTTGTAAAAGTGCAGCAAAAACCTCCGACAGGTGCAGTACTGTAGATTCTGATATTTTTCACAAGTCTGAAGCAAAAATCCCCAAAATCTAAGATGGAAATAATATTTTTCTTCAACTTACTAAACATTGTATTGTAAAAAAGACTACAAAACAGTGCATAGCTCGGCCACAAGATGGGGACCGTAAATCACATTTTAAGATAAAAACGAATGTTTTCAGTCACTGTATTTGATACCTGTCCTTAAAAAAACAAGCCACCGGTATTGCAGGCTACACCCATGTAACCTCAGGGCTATTATCTCTGTAGTTCAGATAATCTCTGTAAACTTACACGCCCAAAATGAAAATAGATGAGAGATAGATGCTGTGTTTAAGTTACCACGTCTGTTTTGTGAAGGCATTGAGAGTAACCAAGCAGAACGCTGCTGTTCCTTCGATGGCGACGCTGATCGAATAGTTTACTACTACACGGACTCTGAAGGAGTTTTTCACCTTCTGGATGGAGACAAGATAGCCACTCTCATCTGCACTTTTCTGAAAGAGCAACTCACACAGGTATACTCTTTAAAAACTAACATGAAAACAACCAGTACCACACCCTTGCTGAGTAAATCTTTTATTTGGACACACAGGCAGGTCTGAACTTAAAGATAGCAGTGGTGCAAACCGCTTATGCAAATGGCAGCTCGACAAAGTATCTGAAGGACACAATGAAGGTGAGAAAACACAGAGAAAGTAAAGTCCTCTTCTTTCTGTATTTAAGTTTGTTCTTACAGATTTTGATGTGACATAGGTAATAGTGAGATGTACCAAGACTGGAGTGAAACATCTTCACCATGCGGCCCAGGAGTTTGATGTTGGTGTGTACTTTGAGGCCAATGGCCATGGAACTGTGAGTACACACACACACATACACGCCATAAAGCATCACGTCCCACACACTGATGTAACTTTGCTTTCTGTGTTCGTGGTGTGGTTTACTTGGTGTCACGCTTGTACTGCTGCTTGTATTAGTAGCAATGTCCTAACGTTATGCGATTGGACCTGTGTTATAGTGTGTTTGTGTTGTGTACAGGTGTTGTTCAGTAAAGCAGCTGAGGAGAAAATCCAGCAGCTTGTGGAGGACACCAACATCACCGATGAGAGGAAGAGAGCAGCTCTCCTGCTGCAGAGCACTGTTAATGTCATCAACCAGGTTAACACACACACACACATATTGAATTTCGAAACGTGATGAAAGATTATGCAAACACTCGAGAGTGTTGTTACGCTGAAGAGACAAAAAAAAATGGTTTCAGCCTTTTGATTTTTCTTCCTTTTCTCCTTCAAAGACTGTAGGAGATTCCATTTCTGACATGCTGCTGATTGAAGCCATATTAGCCATCAGGGGGATGACTGTCCAGCAATGGGACGCCATCTACAGCGACCTGCCCAACAGGCAGCTTAAAGTCAAGGTATACATGTATTTATGTATTATAAAATATAATATTTTAGACAGTTGGTCCTCATTTAATTTAAAAACCTAAAATGGCTACAATAATATTTTTATTCACTTATCTCAATCCTTTGAAAATGGCATAAGAGACACATTTAGATTTTTACAAATGACTCAAAATGACAAGATCACAAACAAGACTTTTATAGTCATTAAAAAGTGAATAAAAATTTGATACACCTGTGAGTACAGTAACCCTAGACCTGGTAGGGTTTCATTGTCCCTCGTTCAAGGGCACTTCAGAAGACTTTAGAAGAAGTGTTTGTGTTACAGCACTCACAGAAAGCTCTATCTTTTTGTTTTGTTTTGTTTTTTGTCTGTAGGTAGCAGACCGCAGGGTGATTGACACAACAGATGCAGAGAGGCGGGCAGTGAGCCCAGCAGGACTGCAGGAGGCCATCGACAGTTTGGTGAAGAAGTTCAGACAGGGTCGCTCCTTTGTGAGGCCGTCCGGCACTGAGGATGTGGTGAGAGTTTACGCAGAGGCAGAGACACAGGTCAGTTTTCTTTTTAAGATTTTTCTGACTTCTCTCTTTCTCTTGGTACCATTGTGTATAAAAAAAAAAACAGTGTGGATGATGCTGAGGCACTTGGTGTTGTTTTTGTGTTTTAGGATAGCGCTGATGACCTGGCACATGAAGTCAGCCTTGCGGTGTATCGTCTCGCTGGGGGAGTGGGGGATGAACCCAAACTATTGCACTAGAAGCACATTTATATAAACACTCCGTTAAAAAATCAGTCGGTATGTCAAAACATTGACATCATTTTCTGAAGGTATAATCGATTAGCATTATTTTGCAGAAGGGTGCCAAATCACTTTATAATGTTGGATGAAGTTAATTTTTTCTCTGTATTTCTCAGTCACTGGGATGCTATGGAAGACACTTTGGGAAACAATGAAGGAATGTTGGGTTTCTAATGTTATATAAATAACGTATGGTACTGTATATATCCATACTATGATGAAAACCTGAATTGTCCAAACAGATTAATAATATTTTGACAAGGGTTTCAATTCATTCTTTGTTGTAATTAAGTAGGAAGATGTCCTACTCATTTTTCTCTGAGATGTCCTAAACCATTTTTCAACAGTTTCCTCAAGTAATTTGGGGGGTTTTAAAACTGTGAAATCAAAAGTTTACAAGTCAGTTGAAAGATGGTGCTGCTCTCATTTTAAATAAATAATGGAAAAGTAAATAGAATAAAGTGCATTTTTTGAAGTGGAGTGAAGTAAAATTCATCTTTTGATGAATGAAAACCACAACTGTGAATGCTTGCTGTTTATTTAGTTACTTTCAAAGACACTATTCCGACACACAGGGGGATTAAATAAGCAGAGAGGCAGACAGAGGCTGACAGAGAGTTAGCAGCAGGTAGAGCAGAGTGACAGGACAAAGTGCAGTCTGGAAAATAAACACAATCCTTGAAAGGGGCACATGATTTCCTCTTTGATGTCTAAGATTTTCATAGTCGGACTGACAGGACATGAAACCTTGGTGTACAGAATTCAGTAATTAAAGGTTGCACAGAAAATGTTTTACTCTTCATCTGTGTCATCAGCTGCTCCAGAAATGATGATGGTGCGCTCCTGTGTGTTGCTCTCGTAAGAGTCCTCATCGGTCTTAACTGTTCTGGGGAAAAGGGGAGAACATGTGGAAGAATACGATTGAGAAAGATCCCTGCATTGTTTGGCCACTGAGTAGATTCAATTAAAACTTGTACAGATCTCATGTGATACACTGTGACAAAGTCACTGTCTACCTGATGAGGACTGTCTTCCTCTCAGACATCTCAGTCGCCTGCTCGTCTAACTCAGTCTGGGTATCTGATGAAGCCACCTCCACTCGTCCAGCACCTAGAGCTTTTTCAATTTTCTCAGGCCCACTACTGCCTGTGTCAGTGGATGGTCCATCCGGCTTTGAAGCTGCTGCTGCTGCTGCAGGGGCTGAGGTATCAGAGGCTGAAGCTGCAGCTGAAGATGAGGCAGCGCTCGTGCAAACACTGGAAGTGAGACGCAGGCCTTCAGTCAGGGCCAGGTTTTGGACCATGGTGCTTAGACGATTGTCTTCCCCTTCGATCAGCTTCCTAACAAATAAACAGAGGAGGGAAAATGATGTTAAAACAAATATATGAAGCATACAAAACACCTGGACAATTTTCCTTTGTATATTTCATGTAAAATCGTGCTTGAAAACGGTGAAAATGTCATGTGATCTGTATTACTGTTACTGAGTTTTGTTCACCTGTATGTGGTGATCTCAATCTCCAGAGCCATCTTGACATTCAGCAGGTCCTGATATTCCCGTAGCAGCAGAGCAATCTTCTCCTTGGTCACCTTCAGATCCAGCTTAATGGCCTCTATGCGCTCCTGTTACAATACACCAGATTTACTATTATTTCAAATTATGAGGAGGTTTGATGACTAGAGAATATTTGTATACTAAATATAATTAAATGCAATGTCACATTAACCACTCACCAGTATGGCCTCCTCCTCCTTCTTGTACTTCTCCACTGTGTCACGGATCTGGACCTCCAAATACTCATTCTTTGTCTTCAGTGCCTCCAATTCACGTTCCTTGTTGAGGATCTAAACACAAAAAAATACTCAGCCACTAAGAAGTGGTTAAAAATACTAAAAGGAGAAAGGTAAATTATACTCACATCTTTTTTATAACCAGCGATTTCCTCTCTTACACTTCGAACACTTTGAACATGTTTGGTAGAGGCGTTGTTCAGGTCCTGAAACTTTGATTTGTACCAACTATCCATTTCCTGCACAAGAAAAATCATCAACAGTGTTTGACTTAAACTGTGTATTCTGTTTGAACACAAGAGTTGAGCTGAAGACACCACAGTGTCTGACACAGTTCATTCAGATAAAACTTCTGCCCAAAGAAATACAGGAATTAACTACAAATTCTCCAATGTCAGAACATACTTCATCTTTATAGTTTGTACTGTACCTGTAGGTTTTTGGCAGCAATGCTGTCATACTGAGACTGAATCTGTCTGAGAGCAGAGGAGAGGTCTGGGAGGCCAAAGGTCAACTCCACCTTAGAGGTCGCCGAATAGATCTTCTGCATCAGCTCCTCAATTTCCTTGAAGTGGATTAAAAACAGTGTCACAGAAATGAAAACCAAGAAATTCTCTTATTTAGAAGATAGATGTTACCACACTGGTGGGTTTGGAACATTAAATGCTGGTCTGATGATGTATTTAGAAAAACATGTTTAGATCTGATATATGAGTTAAGTTATTACCTCAACCTAAAAGCTTTCTAGTTTCTTTATGTTTAAAAATTAACGTTCACCCCATTACTCTGCCCCACATGTTATTGGTGTAAATTGTATGTCAGCCACAAGCCACTGACTTGTGTACACACTGGACAGAGACGCATCTTACCTCCTTTTGAACTCTCTGCAGGAAGGCCAGTTCAATCTCCAGGTTTTCAAGCTGCTTCTCCAGAGTAATCCGAGCTGAGGTTGCTCTGTCCACATCCTGGGACAAACAGGCACATAAGGTTTGGATAGATGCCTTCTACCAAATTACAGGTGATTTTGTTCAAAACTGTGCAAAGACTTTCCACTGTATCTTACCGGACGCAGGAGCTCGATGTCATGCTCTGTTTTTTTCCTGGCTTCCACAGCTTCATCATGTTTGGCCTTCAGCGCATCCAACTGGCCCAACATCGCCTCCTTGGCTGCTACAGACAAATTCTGCACAGACCAAAGATACAATGAAGACAGTGCTGGAGAAAAGAAAAATTAAGCACACAGAGAAGTACTAGGGGACACCAATGATGCCACATAATAACATAAAATCATAATGATCTGACAAGCTGGCCTCTCGTCACTTAACGACACTGTGATCTAAATATAATGTGGGTTTCAGAGATATAGCGTCTCCCTCACCCTCTGCACTCTCATTTGCTCAGCATCCCTGTTGAGTTCCCGCAGCTGAGACTCGTATAGCTGCCTGAGCCCCGATGGTTTGACATGCCGGTTTTTCAGGGCATCAATCTCAGCCTCCAGCAGCTTATTTTGCGACTCCAATGTTCGCACCTGCACGCAAACATACAAATCTACTTGATGATCATGATCACGTTAAGAGTGGAAATTTAAAAAATGTTAAGAGTTAGTGGTGCAAAATTATAAGGCATTAAGAAATCAGCATGAGCATTACAGGATAGAGTTATGTGTATCCAATATGTTTTTGTAGTACTTAAGAACTGATACATGGCAGCCAGTTAAAATTAATCTGTGTGTGTATGTGTGTATGGATTGACGGCCTCCTGCCTTTTCAATGTACACTGCCAGGCGGTCATTGAGGGCGACCATCTCCTGCCTTTCACTGGTGCGTGTTGACATGAAGGCTTGGTTCTCTGCTGAGGCTGCATCCAGGTCCAGTTTTGGCCCAAACCCCATGGACATGCCAAAGCACAGCGCTCCCATACTTGAACTGCTAGAAGAGCACGAGGAGTATTCAGTCGATAATGTTTTAACCTCTTATACAAAAAATGAATTGTTTTCCATACAGTAAATGCTTAGGATTTTCTTTTGATCATAACAGCCTTGAAAATGGAAAAAAGAAAACCTGCTTGTGCCATAATGGTACTGGGCTCAAACACTGCATTTTTAATGAGTTGTATTGGGGGACAGTTTTGCCTGACTATTTTGTTTCTAAGTGTGTTATAGATGCATTTTAGAAGTTGAGGTTGAAATTCTAAAATCCACACCCTTGAGGACCATGCAATATGCTTTATTTTAGTCATTGTTTATGCAATAATGTACAATTTTTGCATCTTATAACATCTGAGTGCTGCTTTTTTGTTTCTATTCATTTTACTTTGCTTTGTGCACAATGCAGCATATATACTACTGTTAATATAAATAGTCCTACTACTTTTCTACTATCTGTTTCATAAATTATGTTTTTACTTCTCTACAATTTTTTTTTGTGAAAGCAGGACTGGCAACTAAGAATATCACTGTATGGTGTAATTTTTTTTTACACATTATTACTGTGCAATC
>OOFC01003028.1:8206-19148 GCA_900323345.1 Pseudochromis fuscus | reverse complement strand
CAATGTGGGGTAAAAACCACAAAATGTTAAGTAAGACCCACAAAATGTTGGGTAAAAAACAATAAATGTTAAGTTAAAACCAAAAAGTGTTGAGTAAAACCCACAAAACGTTCAGTAAAAACACCAAAATGTTGAGTAAAAAAACCAAAAAGTGTTGAGTAAAACCCACAAAACGTTCAGTAAAAACACCAAAATGTTGAGTAAAAAAAACAAAAAGTGTTAAGTTAAACCCACAAAATGTTGAGTAAAAAAAACAAAAAGTGTTAAGTTAAACCCACAAAATGTTCAGTAAAAACCACAAAATGTTGAGTTAAAAACAAAGTGTTCAGTAAAAACTACAAAATGTTGAGTAAAACCTACAAAATGTTGAGTAAAAAACAAAAAGTGTTAAGTTAAAACCAAAAAGTGTTGAGTAAAACCCACAAAACGTTCATCAAAAACACCAAAATGTTGAGTAAAAAAACCAAAAAGTGTTGAGTAAAACCCACAAAATATTGAGTAAAAACCACAAAATGTTGAGTAAAAACAACAAAATGTTGAGTAAAAAACAAAAAGTGTTAAGTTAAAACCAAAAAGTGTTGAGTAAAACCCACAAAACGTTCAGTAAAAACACCAAAATGTTGAGTAAAAAAAACAAAAAGTGTTAAGTTAAAACAACAAAATGTTGAGTGAAAAACAAAAAGTGTTAAGTTAAACCCACAAAATGTTGAGTAAAAATGTTCAAACATTAAGCAAGAAGCAGAAGATATTACATAAGAACCACAAAATGTTAAGTGAGAAACAGAAGACTTGAAGCTGGACCAGTTCACTTAGACCATGAAGACACAGCGGTTTGATTGACAGGTGGACAGAATTGGCTGAAATGATATTTTTACCAGGAAGTAAATGTGATTGAACTTTGATATAAAAGTGAAAATAAACATATATTTTTTTGGCCTAACATGGTTCACTAACAATCTGACCACAGTTGTGATCGAAAAGGATCAAAAAGACAAACAGTGAAGTTGATCTGTTTTTCAATGGCCCAATCAAAATGCTCCAAACATTTAGTCCCGCCTACCGATCCTGGTTTTGCCTGAAATACATAAAGAAGTGAGATCCTGTGGAAATGTTTCAGGTGGAGCTTTGATGCTGCTCCTCTCAGAAAGATTAAACTCCTTGTTTTAAAGCTCGGCTCTGAAAACATCCACACGATGGGATGTGACAGAACAAAACAACAACGGGGGAATAAGTCGGAGCTGCAGCTGCTGTTTGACTCAGGTTTCCTCTGCAGCCTCAGACCCTGAAGCTGCATCACTCTATATGCACCGCAGCGCTCTACCTGGATGGGATGTAACCACGCTGACAGGAAGTGAGAAATGCAAAAACACAGACGGCTCTGATTAACTGGGCTGGGACACACTTCATCAATGGGATGTTGGGCAGACGGTCACATGTGTGTAGATGTATGAAGATGTTACAGACTCGCTGCTCGGCTCCACATAAAGAGGCTCCACTGATTCTTTTTATATATATATGCATGCCCCAGCTCAAACCCTGCACACACACACACACACACACACAGACACACACACAGGGATATCACGCCTCTGGCAAGATGCACACTGGATGTGACGAGTATGTAAATGAAGGCTGACTTTACATTACGATGCTGAGATTCTGACTTTCACTGCTGTCCTTGGAAAACTGAACATCTCCACACCGTGTCTCCCTCCCTCTCCTCCCTCCTCTCAGTTTCCTGACTTTAACATCCTGCTTCACTGAAACTATAAAAAGATATTTGATTAACCTGGAGTTTCCCCGGATCAGATCTCCCTCCCTGTAAAGGTAAAATCTGTGTCAGTCAGACACTGGAAACGTATATTTTCCAGTCGTAGCGTTCGGTGAGCGAGGACAGATTATTGTGTTGTTGCCTTTTTAAATGTCATCAGTGGCTAAAAAACTCTGAGTGCAGTGGAAATGTAGAGAGACAGACATGTCCTTGAGTGTTGGGAGTATCAATAAAATATGTATAGTCGGTGTATATGTTGCAGTATATCAAGAACAGACATGTTCAGTGCTTGTAAGTACATCAAATATATCTGATTACATATATGTACCGTATTTTCCGGACTATTGAGCGCACCTGTCTATAAGCCACTATTGAATTTATTCGAACAGTTTCATGTGGTCCACTCTGACCGGGTCTGATGTGACGAGGCTAAATGTATCTGTAAAAAGCTGTCGAGCTTCGTGCCGCTGATACATGAGAAACACCGGTGTTTAAGCTGCAGCAACGCGTCGGAAAAAAGTAGCGGCTTATAGTCCAGAAAATACGGTAATTAATATAGTTACATCGTATTTGATACTGTCTGTCACATATAAAACATTTAGATTGTACATATACTGTTCACAAACGTTAAAGGAACAGTTCAACCTAATTAGGAAATTTAATTATTTTTCGCTTTGTGGTTTTATTGTAGCAAATTTACTGTTTTTACAAATAGACATTAAAGGATTGTTTGTGTGTTTTAAGCAACATGACAGAAAAACTACTGAGCTGATCAAGATGATTTATTTTTGTTACTTAAGGAAAAAATTATTAAAATTGAGCAAAATCTCGACGACTTATGAGTGAGTGTTTTAATAAACAGGGAGGAGACGGCTTAGGGGCGGGGTTAATTTGACTGACAGGGCTGGTGTCCAATAGGAGACATTGCAGGTGGTTTGGAGACTGATTCACTGTTGAACTTCAGCGTCTTTCACATTGGACAGTGACCTCGCGTTCAAGGGTCAGACCCGCCTCCTCACTCTTCCCTTCATGTCCAAATATGGTCACTGAACCAAACAGAGTGACATCCAAACCCCTGAGTCCACGAACCAGCTGGTGACGTCACGGTGACAACGTCCATCTCTGATTTTCTGCGATGAAGCATTTACACTCTGATGTTAGGACCTTGTTTTATGTATTAATTAATTTGAGTGTTTATAGGTTTCACTCGGTAGTCAGTGTATTTCTGTGTATTTATAAAGGACTCCTACTCTGTGTCCTTTTAACTGCACCATTGGATGATGTTGTTCCAGTTTCCTTGAGCTCGCACTGACCTGGGAAAGACAGATTTTACATTTTGTGCTCCACATACCTGGAACAAATTGGAGCATACGGTGGAGCCTGATGGCAGAGGAGCAGCGGGATGGTTTTCCCCTGGTTCCCTATCAATGTAAAGGTTTTACTTCATTTGTTTGAATCAACAGCAGAATATCAGACGGACCAACCCATTCAAAAGTAATTGGCTCTAAATAAAATGTGGTGAAAGTGAAGTGCATGCAGAGCGAGTGTCAGCAGCGCTCTCACCTCACAGCTCTGATTTCACAGAGTGGCAGGGCCGTGTCATGGCGAGATCAGGCATCACTGGAGGCTTGAACTCGACTGCACTGATCCGCCCGCGAGCCAGAACTCCTCCCTGGAGTCCGACTGCCAGGCTCAGCACAGACTGTGTGACAGACAAACCGCCGTCTGTGGCAGCCCACAGCGGACCTGAGCACAGGAAGAGCTCGGCCCAGCAGGAGGGAGTGTGTGTGTGGACGGGAGTTACTCATGTTGTGAGGACGCAGATCTGACTGTACAGTGATGGAGACAACAAGCAAGTCTGGTTACATTTAAAGGTGAAGACATTAGGAGAGTGGTAGTTAAACTATAGTGTGTGTGTGTGTGTGTGTTTGCATATGGTTCAAGCTTTGCCTGAACTACTTAATACAGGTAGAAATATGATGGGACATCCCGGGGAAAAAATGTTGAGTAAACCCACAAAGTGTTGAGTACAAATGACAAAAGTTAAGTAAGATCCACAAAATGTTAAGTAAAACTCACAAAATGTTAAGTAAGACCCACAAAATGTTAAGTAAAACTCACAAAATGTTAAGTAAGACTCACAAAATGTTAAGTAAGACTCACAAAATGTTAAGTAAGACCCACAAAATGTTAAGTAAAACTCACAAAATGTTAAGTAAGACTCACAAAATGTTAGGTAAAACTCACAAAATGTTAAGTAAAACTCACAAAATGTTAAGTAAAACTCACAAAATGTTAAGTAAAACTCACAAAATGTTAAGTAAGACTCACAAAATGTTAAGTAAAACCCACAAAATGTTAAGTAAAACTCACAAAATGTAATAAAATGAATTCACAAGATGGGTTAAAAACATTTAAATGGGTAAAAATGATAAAATATACAGTGTGTGTGTGTGTGTGTGTGTGCGTGTGTGTGCATATGGTCCAAGCTTTGCCTGAGCTACTTACCACAGGCAGAAATGTGACGGACCCCCCGGTGAGACCTGAACTCGGGCCCTCGTGGCTCAGGTCCAGAGGCTGTCAGTGCTGCTCTGTGTGAGATCAGAGCTGGAAACACTTCTATAATGTTCCTCTCAGGTGGACACACACACACACACACACACACACACACTGTACACTGCTGCTCCTTTAATGACATCTTTATCTAAGTGGGTGTGAAAACACTGGTTTGAGATGTGCAGTGTTTAGGTTGTTGTTGACACAAGAAAACTCAGAGTCACTCACACAGGAACATGTCACTGTAATGTAATATTAATGTGTGATGGATAAATAGAGCAGGAGGCTGAAGTACTGCACACATACCCTGAATACACACTAATACACTAAAAATATTCAGAGTAAGATAGAAAATGCTAAATTATAAAATACTAACAAGAACTAAGACTATAAAATATTAAGATAATATTATTATTCAGCAGGATAGAACAAAGTAGAAACAGAATAGAAAACTGAAGGAATAAAAAATACACATACAGACATATATACAATCATCTATAACTTTAACTTATATAAATTTAAAGTGCAAAAATGAATGAAATATATATAGTAATAAAAAGACAGTAAAGGATTTCAGAATAAAATACCTCTCTACAAAAACATGAACAAACAACATATATTACAGAATATATGGCAGTAACACAAAGCAGTACAAAGTCACAAATTGAGGTTTTGATTCAAATTGGAGCAGATTGTTATTTGTACTTTGTGTGAGAAGTGGGACAAAGAAAAAGAAAATTCAAAAACTAAACATTTATTTAAAAGTTACTTGAACATCATTAACAGAGTCGCAGTAACAGAACCTTCATCCTTAAATAAAACACTGTCATCTCCTTTTCTTACATGATAACGACCATGATTGAAGTGCAACACGATTAATTTACAGTCAAACAAAAACCAACAAACACTCATTTATTTCCCTGTTGAAGTGTTTTCAGAAAGTCTCAACATATGTGACTTCAGAGTGTCTGGATTTACTGTAGTTATTTCAAACAGAAAAACCTGTCGTCATCATTCAGACGTGGCTGGACTCACAGAAACCAGCCTGCAGGTTGAAAACTCTAATCTGGCTCATAGGGGATTAAAGCCTGTGATCCTGCACAGCCTCTGGTCAGGTCCTAACACATGCTTTTAAAACACAAACCACTCGTCTGTCCACTCTGGAGAAACGTCTTTTCTTCCACTTTGTCCTGTTACAGAGACTTTCAGGGAGTTTGAACTGATCTGAGCTGAAGGTGCTGAAGGTGCAGACTCACGATGGAGGAAAGACTCTGGAGGAAAACTTGTAATTTGTCCCAATGGATTAAAATAAATAGTTTGATCAGGTAAATAACAATATTTATCCACCAAGGAGGTTGTGTTTTCACCTGTTTGTTTGTAGCAACATTATAGGAAAAATGCTAAATCCTGGGTCCCAGCCGGACAGGTTCAGGACTCCTGCATCCTGGGTGTTGTTGGAGGGCCGCGGGGGTCGTGGAGGTTAAAAAAAAAAGCTGCAAGGGCTTCGTTTTGCAGGTCAAGGGCGTGTGATTCGTAGAGGTCAGACTGAAGATGTGCAGCGGTCTAGCAGCAGGTGCATGGACGCTGCAGTTGCTCCGTGCATTTGATTTACTTCGTACATTGTGAGTGTGTCCACCGTACCCCACATATCCATGTAACCTCCTCTTGGGCGCCGTGTGTCTTTCACCAACAGTTTTCTTTGTTGAGTTTGTTGGTCATGATCAACATCCTCCATACGTGGTTCTGGGCTCCAGGTGTTTGGAAGGTGTATTTGTGTGGTCTGTGGGTTTGATGGAGGACGAGGGGCTGGGACTGAGGCTTCACTGATTTCAGTTCACTGTGTTAAAGACGGAGGGTTTCACTCTGAGGACAGGTCCTGAAGCTTTTTGCAGGATCAGACGTCAGGATCCTGTTGAAAAAAATCCCTCTCTCTGGGTGTTGTTGTTGTTTTTATTTATTTGAAGATCCACCTGAAGCATCATCTCCAGAGGATCTAACTTCTGTATCATGATGTATTTCTCAAAACTGTTTATGTAGGCGGGACAAAACGTTTGGAGCAATTTGATTGGACCATTGAAATGCAGTGACGCACCAGCTGGTTAGGTAACTAGATAACTTATGTACTAACTAACTACTGATTACTGCTACAGCTGCTGCTACTCTCTGTGGTGGAGTCTGAACTGTGCTGCTAACAGCAGGGTGATTGACAGGTGGATGGAGGGATCCTATTGGCTGAAATTGTTCCGATCAAGATGATGAAAGTCATGAGATTTGTTTATTTATTTTCAAACCAGAAAGTAAATGTGATTAAACCTTGATATGAAAATAAAAACAACAGAATTTTGTCATTTTATTTACTCATTTTTTTGGCTAACGTCGTTAAGCAATACAATACAACAATAATAATAATAATAATAATAATAATAATAAACTTTATTTATCGAGCACTTTTCAAATCAAACATTACAAAGTGCTTTACATTAATAAAATACAGTGCACATAAAGAAAAATAAAAAATATCATAGTGCGCACAAATACAAAGCAACAATTTAAATTAAAAAAAAAACGTAAATAAAATCAGGAAAGGCTCGACAATAAAAATATGTTTTAAGCAGAGACTCGGCCGACCTGATATCCTCAGCAAGCGAACAATCCGACCAGAGATGTGAAGTAAAAGGATTAAAAAGACATTTTTTGTTGACTTTCCGTTATATATTCTAATCATGTTTCTATAAGAGAGAAAAACAATAAAGCAAACTTCCAATCAAAGCTCCTTCAGGCTGTTCTGCTACTTCTGCAGAAATCACACCATCACTTAACGTCAGGATGACTTATTTCTTTATGGACGTCTGGATTATCTTGTCACTTCAAATTTCCACAGCGACAAGAAAAGCACAACACAAAGGCATCTGTCTCTTTCCATGTCATTGTCCAGCTGATGTATTTACGACATGCGCTCCTTTGGTGTGTCAGCTCGCCGCCATCGAGATGTGACAACAGCGAGCAGATGAGAGACGCTCCTCATCCTCCTGCAGCATCACATCCAGTCTGTCAGAAAACACAGGAAACAGACTGTGACACAGGAGCTGGAGGAAGTTTGAATCTGACTGAGCAGCAAGTGGAGAAAGCTTTTAGATGTATCCACAATATTTCATGCTCCAGTACTGAGAGCTAAAGCTGAAGTGCAAACAGTGTAATACCACCAACAGCCACTAGGTGCTGGCTCCAATTGACTTCAATTCAGAAATCCTAATTTTCGGGGTTAGTTTGAGTAACAGCTCTGGACTCCGAGGAGTTTGGTATTGGTCGGTTCTTTTGAGCCAGAAGTGACCATATTTGGATATGAAGGGAGGAGTGAGGAGGCGGGTCTAACCATTGAACCTGAGCATCTTGTCCAATGTGGATGAGCGTTGACATCAGCGGTGCTCTCATTGGAAACCAGAGCTGTCAATCAGACTAACCCCACCCCTAACTCCTCCCCTTCTCTCAGCCTATCTCCTTAATGATGAAGTGAATTTTAGATGGACCACCTGTCAATCAGACTAACCCCGCCCCTAACTCCTCCCACCAGATCCCTGAGAAGAAGAGCTGACTTTATCTAATGACATCAGAATGACTTGAGTGAATATTTCAGCATTGAAAATGACGATTTTCTAATTGAAGTCAGTTGGAGGCGGCCTCTAGTGGCCGTCGGGAGTATTGCGATTATTTGAAATGCTTCCACATCGAGCTCATTTTTTATCCCGCTTGCTTCGTCCACGTCTCCATACAGATATTTAACAATCACCAACAGACCCCTGACTGAAGTTCAGAGGGTGACAGAGCTGATTAGCGCTGATCAGCACAGATGCAGATTACACCATAACTTTCAATAAGCGTCATCATTAAAACTGAGCAAACTCACCGTAGGAACCATCAGTGAAGAAGACGTTACGGCTCCGTCGGCCGCTTCAGGTGTAAACGATGTAGCGAGTTTCTCCTGCTGCCGCCGTTTCCTTTGATGAAGCAGTCGATGGGCCGGGCTGAGGTGAAGCTGTGAATACCAGAGCAGCAGAGAGTCCACAGACGTCCACATCCACTGGACTGAAGCTGTCTTCAGATGACTTCTTACTGCTCCTTAGTTTCACAACATTAACTGTGTCGGACAGCAGTGACCTTTGACCTCCTCGTTTCTTTGTTGTTACGTTCTGAACGATGCGGCCGAAGTTTTTTAGCGTCCAGATTTCTTGGTGACAGATGGGAGCGCTGGTTGTGACCAGGTGGACGAACGCTGATTTACATATTCATCACCAGATCTCTGTCACGCTGTGAAACTGTGAGTGAAGTTTGTGTTATGGATTATTATCAGTGTTTATTCAACTATAAGCAACTTTGTGAAGAACAAACACAGACTTTAAACATGTGGCACAAAGATATAAAACAAGTTGTTACGTTTGATGTTGTTGACTTTTTGAACCAAAGATTTACAATAACTGAGATTATTTTCCTCCTTTACCTCAATCAACCTTCAACCCTCAGATGGTTTGTGTGTCCACAGGTGAAAGGAGCGTCACGCAATCAAGTCCTCAGGTCATGTGACTTCCTGTCAGCATTCAAAACAGTTCTCATGATTTAAATTAAAAACAAAGTAACAACCTACATGAACAAAGACATGCACTAAGTGTTTCATATATTTCAGGAGGATTTTATTCTACAAAATATTTTTCTAAAATCTTCAGATGATATAAAAGTGTAAAAGTTTGATTCCACTTTTTTTTTTTTTTACCATTTTTTAAACATTTTATACACAAAACATGAAAGAAAGCAGCTAATTAACTGTTTATAAAGTGTTTTATTTTGACAGAACAACATAATGGGAGAAAATGTTACATTTATTTTACTAAATGGAAAAATAGTTTTACTAGGAAATGGGAAAATAAAAAAAGTTGTAAAAAAAAAAAAGTCATGAAATTGGGTCATTTTAGTCCAAATACTCTAGAAAATAATATTTGATACATTTTGCAAAGCATCAATGAAGCTGTGGGTTAAAGGAGAATTTCAGTTTATTTAAAACTGGTGTATTTGTACATGGATGCAGCTGCTGTGGTTCTGCATCGTTTACCTCCCTGTAGAGACATTAAGGGCGTGGCCATGTTGGTTTTCTGGCACAGGAAGTGACCATATTTGAATATGAAGGGAGGAGTGAGGAGGCGGGTCTGACCTTTGAACCTGAGGACACTGTCCAAAGTATGAGACTGGAGTTCACTGGTGAATGAGCCTCCAAACCACCTGGAGATCATAGGAGACCAGAGCTGTCAATCAGACTAACCCCGCCCCTAACTCCTCCTCCTCTCTTAGCAGCCCTGTCTGAACACTGCATCTGATCTGAGCTCAAATCACAGTCACACGTGTCTCTTTGTTCTTCTGCATCCACCAACTCTGATACATTTCAAACCGTCCTCACAACGTTCACACGTCCCCGTCATCCTGCCGCCTTCATCACCACACCAACAACAATAGCTGACAGTGTGTACCTGTACCTTCACTTCTGAGCAGTGAAGAAAATCTCACATGTGGGAGTGATGCTTGTGTAAGAATATAGAAAATATAATCACTGCTCATAATGATCTGCAGCTTCCCCACTGCTGCACATTTCTACTGTCCTGCCTTCATTTAACCCTTCAAAGGTTCATGTATCTCAGGTGCAGGTAGTCACCATATTTACCAAAATCCAAGATGGCAGCCAACAAAGTCAAAGTAAATGTGACTTGGACTTGGTTTGTTGACTCCTGTTTTGAAGCCAGAAGTTTGTTGTTGCCATGTTGATTGTTTGGAGCCTAAATGACCATATATGGCTTGTTGACCCAGCTAACCACACCCCTAAATATTCCCCTTTTGATGATTGACTGAGTATTAGAGGATGAGTGAGCCTCCAGTGGCCGTCAGTGGTATTGCACTTTTTGCTGCACCTCCAAATTAGCCTCATTCGTGAGCTCCACTTGCTTCGTACATTTCCATACACAGTTATCGTCCTGATTATATTTCAGGCAGATGTTTTTCAGATGTTTTTTTTGTTTTTGTGAAACAACTTAATGATCGACGTCGAACCTGTAAATGTTCAGCTCATCATCTGGATCCTCAGCTGTCATCCTCCTGTGTGTCTTCAGTGTGTATGTTCAGTGTGTGTGTTCAGTGTGTATGTTGAGTGAGTGTGTGTTCAGTGAGTGTGTTCAGTGTGTGTGTGTTCAGTGTGTGTGTTCAGTGTGTGTGTTCAGTAAGTGTGTTCAGTGAGTGTGTTCAGTGAGTGTTCAGTGTGTGTGTGTTCAGTGTGTGTTTAGTGTGTGTGTGTTTAGTGAGTGTGTTCAGTGAGTGTGTTCAGTGTGTGTGTTCAGTGTGTGTGTTCAGTGTGTGTGTGTCAGTGTGTGTGTGTTCAGTGGTGTGTTCAGTGTGTGTTCAGTGTGTGTGTTCAGTGTGTGTGTTCAGTGTGTGTGTGTTCAGTGAGTGTGTTGAGTGTGTGTTCAGTGTGTGTTGAGTGTGTGTGTTGAGTGTGTGTGTTGAGTGTGTGTTGAGTGTGTGTGTGTTCAGTGTGTGTTCAGTGTGTGTTCGGTATGTGTGTGTCTGTTCGATCACGATGTT
>OOFC01003025.1:1305-17952 GCA_900323345.1 Pseudochromis fuscus | reverse complement strand
GGCCGACCGTCCAGCTCTGTTGACAAATTGATATCTGATCTGTGCTGCAATTGGCGGAGGCACAGACTATTCCAGTGTTTCGGCTGTCCACTGCCAACTCAGAACAGCTGAGGGATTAGCTACAGGCTTTCTGGGGCTGAACTTGTATTGTTCATTGATGGGGCGAGGCGAGCAGTGAACACTATGCAGCAAATCAGACTAATGGGAGAAATGTCTGAAGTGTGTAGTGAGGGGAGAAGAGGTATCAGTGGTTTTTTTGGCATCGGGGCGAGTGATTATCCATGTGTGTGTGCTGGGAAATATGCATGTGAAATGTCTGCTGTAACAGGGCATGTGTGTAAGACGGCAGCAGTGTGTGTGTATGTGTCTGCGTGTGTGTGTGTCACCAGCATAGCACAAGGGGTTCAGCTATTTCAAGGGGAATCCAGATTCCTGGCATTAGTGTTTGTATGTGTGTGTTGGATGAGGGTTAAGGTCACTGAGTCACATAAAACCTAAACAGAAGCTACGCTACAAAAAATATCAGTCTTAAAAACCTGTCTGTCTTTAATTCTGGTTTCATATCTCAACAAATATTTGATGCATTGCTAAGAAATGTGATCCATTCATGCATTTCACTGTTCTGCCACCAATTATTTATACAATTATACAAACACAATGTGAAATATTCTCAAATGTACAAGATGAATCAGCCAGTACTTTGTACAGGTATTCATTTCTTTGCAGATGATGTAGCCTAATGACTGTAAAGTTATTTTTCGCTTGAAGATCAGCTTTAATACTTTTATTTATTTATGAACACATACAAAACTATTTAATTTCAAATTGTTGTTGTACTTTGTACTTAGTGGTACACACTTAAGAAATGCTACCATGCTAACATGCTAAGAAGCAAAGCAAAATGAAGTGCTTGAAACACAGTAGCCTCTTTTCTTGTTTTTATTCTTACTGGTCAAATTAATTAAGGGGGATTTAATAAGTTTGTTACCTTTACTGTGACTTCTTCTGGAAACAAAACAAAAGCTACAGAACCTGAGATAGCTATAGTTTTAGTAAGTATCAAATGTACCTCATTAAAATGTTATGAATCCATGGTCCTAAGAGGATTAATTACTCTGGTGACTACCGAATTTTAATTCGTCTAATACTTTGGTTTATGACTAAACACCTGCTAAACCTTTCGAGAAATGTTCACTACAGAAGGTACATAATAAAAAATACAACCTTAATTCAAGTAAGCACCTACATTAACACAAAAAGTCATCATCATAAGTATGGATTAATTATTCAATGTGTTTGCCATGGATGGTTCCTCTGCAGAAATACCATAAATTAACTTGGAAGCAAAGTCATCTCCTGCCAGTATTGTGATTTTTTGCAGTGTACGGTTCAGGGTGATCTTTCCAGTGCATTAGTCTTCTACCGTCTTCCAAAAATATCAGTAATCCTGTTGTTGTCACACACACAAACACACACACTCATCATCCCTGTGGAAACCACCACAAACATTCCTGCAAAGGCGGTCGCGGCACTCCCCCCTCCTCGCACCTTTCCGTAATCCACGCTGCCCTATTTTCTACCGCAATCTTTCCCATCACCAGGCAGTACCTCCCCACACTGGTCCCATCTGTCAGAATGAAATCTGATAGACTCTTGAGTGGTATGTCATCTCATCTCGGTCCAGCGAGTCTCCAGGATCGACCCCCGAGTCTCTTCTCTCAATCTCGCAGCCACAACGCTCGTCTGACTTTGTGGGAGAAATTAAACTTTAAAGAGGTACAAGCCTGAAATCTATCTGTCAGTACTTCAAAAGCACACATGAGTCACTGCTTAAAGAAATGTTTTGCAAGCAAAGATCCGAAGATGACTCAGAATTTCAAGATTTGTGCTGCCTTTCATGCGAGCAATCATTTTGTAGGAGCAGGTGTCCACTGTGTTCAAAACGCTTATTTAGAAGTAAACTCTTTAAAAATACATTGAGAATCATCTTTACAAGCGTTACATCTGTTTCGACATTGTCAAGACAAACTGTTGGATGTATACAAGGCATCAAAACAAGAGGTGTATTTTTAAAAGCACGAGGATGAGCACTAAATAAGAAAGAAGTTGGTGTGATGCAGAGGTTCTGCTCTCCAAATCAGCGGGTTTCAGATGAATTTCAAGTACTTTTAGGAATCAAGATAAGGCCTTGACAGAAATAACCCGTCGGAAGACTCTATTCTCCCCGACACGAGAGCAAGCGAGGCATCGATCGCCGAGTTCGCGCAAACATGTGTCGTACATTTACAAGACCTTGACCAGGGCCCTGTGTCCACGACAGGCAATTCCATTACTCACAGTCGGGGTGAAAGGTCGCACAGCGATCAATATGTGGAGGATGGAGACGCAGAGATAGCAACTCGGGTGAAAAGAACTCACCATGCTCTGTGGTTTTGACCGACACAAAAGGAGGTTTTGGAGGGGGAAACAAACACACCTCGAGTATGACAAACATGGCAAATGTGTCATAACTTGTGTTCCTCTCATTGGTGCCTCATGGTGCATTACTACCACTGATTAATGCTCCACCATCACCTTTGAACTAAGCTCCACAGCTCTTTATCTACCAAACACACAATTGGAACACACATTAGCACATAAATAGTGTTGAAAATACTATGACTAAGGAGTTATATTTGTGCGATCATGGTCTGTGTGTGCCAACGAGGAACACATGTCATCATCCAGTCTTTGAATATAATTAGTTGTTGTATAGTCAACAGACAGTTCACAACATGGGCGAGCAGGGTACCCTATGAGTAATTGTTATAACAGTGTGGAAAGCAGCGAGTATTGGCCGGGTACCAAGGATCAATATCTGTAATCAGCAAAAAACAGACTGCCAGTGTGATAATAAGCAAGAAGACATCGTGAGGCTACATTTTAATCTCTCTTTTGGTGTTAAAGTACCATGGGATGCTAAATGCTATCTGTGTTTATCAGGACAAACAAAGCAGCTAGCACAAAGCAGTAATTAGCCACGACCACATGGAGACAAATACATCACAAACCACTTTTCTGCTACCTGCTAGCCTCTCAGCTGTTCAATATTAAAGCTGAATCACCATTGTCAAACAGGTGGCACAAAAATCTTTAAATTCAAGGGTTTTTTTATTTATTTTTTTAATGAAGAAGCTCGTGACAACATCTGCACTTTTATGAGATTTGACAGCTGCTGTTGTTGCAGTTAGCTTCCACATAGCGTTAAAAAAACATTGTCAGGTGGAATGTGATTGGTAACCTAGCAACTAGCCAAAGTACACTTCTGATTGGACAGGGCACAGGTGGCTTAATTGTCTTTACTGTGATTGATTTCTGTGTTTTGGAGGATAATGTAGACTTAGTTTCTAAAGGGTTTTTTCTTCTACTACTTTCTAAATCTGTACTGCAGTATTGCACTGCAGTCATATTGCATAAAGTGCTGTGAGGTTTTCATGTCCAGTCCATTGAATTTAATGCATGTGAAGATCTGCTGAGGTGGAATCAATGCACCTGATTGAAGGTCACTGGATGAATAACGGCAAAACTCAAAGAAAAAAAAAAAACATTAACCCAAGTTTCTGTTGAGTTATCTGGAGTCAGTGGGGCTTGCATGTGTGACTGATCTATACGCATTCATGTGTGAAAGTACAAGTGTTTTGACACCGCATCCCGCCCCGCTCACTTCACCAGCACCGGAAAAAAGCGTTTGTGCTTGAGCAATTTTTCAGCCCTCATCTGATGAAACGTCACGTCGGCTGTTGTGTGCTCCCCCGGAAATAATCGTCATAATATATTTACACTTTTGGAGAGAACAATTATCATAAATTACAAATTTGCGGGCCTGCCTCTTTCAAAAGATACGCTCGGTTGCGTTGTGGTTGCGATAAAACAAATACAGTCTCTGGGCTGCGTCATGATGGAAATATGAACAACAAGCGGCTCCTTTTTTTTCCACTTTCTGCAGAAGATGCCTTCGTTTTTTAATGAAGTGTTGGCCGTTTTGAATGAGGACTCAATGAGGCGTGGAATGGGGCCTCTTCCTCCCTCCCATGCCTCTTTCTCTTTCTTTTTTTTTGGTCTCTTCCTCCCTGTCGCCTCTGTGCATTTGAACCTCTCGTACCCCTCATCTTTTAGAGTATTAGCCTAAGGGCCATTACCCTCTGTCGGGGCCATGCTTACAACCACAATGGATGGATTTCTTTGTGGCCACAGACAAAACCACAAGAATCCTACAAGCTTAAAACCATCCAAACACTTTCATCTATCTCTTATTTGCATCCACAAATACAAATCCAAGTCCTTAAACTTTTCTAGTGGATGCACCCTGTGGTTCTTAACTCAGGACCCCAGCTCTATTCCCAGGCCCCTGACTCTTACAAACCCATCTATAGATGAGGCAAGCATCCATAAAAGCACAAAAGGCGCCATGCTGGTGATGGGTGACACAGCTCGAAGCATTGTGTAGGTTTCTATCGTCACCAATCTGCACATAAAGTCCTTAAAATGACATTCTCTCTGCAGTCTCCTACCAGTTTAACTAATTTCAGTGATTATATTGGAGCATATCACCACCTGTAAGTCGCTGACCTCGGGTTGCGACTAAGTGCATTTGCGGGGAAAATCTGTCAAATATCACCTTTATTAAATTTTCAGTGCAAGGCATCGGAGCTTTGTTCTCAAACAATCAGCTGTAATTCAAGGGCTGTGTTATGCACTTGACACGCTGCCTGTTGAATACTTAAGATTGATGTTGATTGATTTTTTTTTTCCCCCCACACAACATTTTAAGCTGCCATTTTAGCATAAAAATTAATCGGTGGCTCAAAAGTTGATCCCGTCATACCAACAGAACGCCGACACTTCAAGGTCAGACTGGTATTTTGCTAAAATCTGTTGCACGGATGGATAGTTAATGAGGTTCGGGGAGTTCATCTGTGATTCGGTACATATTTTGAGCCCAAAATCCTCAGTTTCCCACAGGAATTAAGGAAAGGGAAAAGATCTGAGTGAGAATTTCAAATCAATATCAATCCCAGAATCTCAACACATGGTAATCAACCCAAGTTCCCACCATATTTACTGATAATTCAGCCACAAGGGGAAACAACTTGAATATAAATCAAATCAAAGACCAGCTTTCCAAGTGTAATCAGAAGCTTTATTGTTTTGCCAGGTTGAAATTTGGCTTCTCCGAGTGTCACTATCGATACCTGCGCTTGAAGTAATTTGTTATCACACCGGCATAGTTTCTTAAATTAAGATAAATTCCCGCTATGACAGCAGCACTGAAGCACAACCGGCCCGCGTCACTTTAATTTCATACGCAGCATGGAAACTGTTCAGCTAAAGTCGCTGGTTGTGGACTTTAAAAAGGGGGCTTTCGGCGTCGCAGTGTCCAAGTGAAATTAAGCCTTCTTTACAAAACAAGAGACACAGATTAAAAAGGAAACAGCAGGGAGTAGAAAGAAACTTGTGCATATCTTAGTTTCTAGGCCGGCGTTGCAGCAGACCGGGCTTCAAAGTGAAATGTGTCGCAGTGAGAAAACGGGTTATCAGGCGTTCACAGAGACCACGTTTCGCCTGCCTCGCTTCCTCCTGCTCCTCTCCATCTCCCCCACCCATCTCTCTTCCCACTCCCATGGGTCATTTTCTATAATCTGGATTCCCACTGTCTTCTACATTACTGACTGTGCATCAATCACGGTTAAACACATGCCCTTTACCGCGCCGACTGTCAGCTGACGCCGTGTGTGTGTAAAACTGCCTGGGGTTCCCCGACCACCTCCTAACCCCTCCTTAATCCCTCAAAAATGTCTGCATCGCTATGGAAATATTATGCTGCTCTGCACTGTGGGATAGCAGCAAAAAACCAGCCCGAGGATTAGCATATATTTCAATTGCTCTCTTGTTTGAAATACAACAGCGGGTGAACACCAGGGCAACTCCTCGCCGCTCCTGCCAACACTTTTGTTTGATGAGAAGTTGAAAAAGGAAGCAATGATCTTGAGTGCGGAGGTCAAACGCTGAGTGGTGCGCCTAAATTTCAAGAGCGTTTGTCTCCGCTGATGTAAGCACACTCACAGCTTGTTTCCAGATCCTAAATTTGTTGTTTTCCTCCGCGCTGTGGCCTTCAGCATCACTACACTCGAAGACATTTCTACACATCGCTTCGTCCTTATTCTCTCTGCGAGCCCAGCGAGGCCAAAGACGAGTGGAGGAATTAATTTACCTTCAGCATCTCTTCTCTTGAGTTCAAGTGAACCCGGCATGACCCGCTTTCTACTCCTTAATTTCACTTTTTCGAATGGCTGGTACCAGGTGTTGATGCTCTATTGACAGACTTGTAGCAGAGTGTGTTGAATATGCAGTCTTAACCCTCTACAGTGCTGTTCAGGTGAAACCTTTCCAGTCCTGTAATTGAAAGCAGGCGCTACCCATTCAAGAATTACAGCACACACAGTCCAGGAGGCTGAAGATGTAAAGCTATATAATAAATGCTGACATTTGGTTTAAATACCACTGCAGCTTGGCAGATCAGATGCATACCAGGTTCCCAGTCAAGCTAAATAATTTAGTAAAAGGCCGCATTTGTAAAGCAGCTAGAGTATCATTTGGCACTTTGGTTAAATCACCGACTTCCAGCCTCTCTGCTTTTAAGCCAACATGTTTCATGATACAGTAAGTGGCCGTCTACTAAAAAAAGATTGTGTGACACAGTTGAAAGCTTTGGAGCTGAAGCTAAATGGACTGTGTAGTCTGGAGGTTTTTATAAACGACAGAGCCGAGAAGAAACAACTGCATTGGAGAAACAGGATGAGGAAACACATGATTCGTGGGAAGAAAAGCATGTGTTTGGAATAAAAGTGCTGCAGCCTGATCTCATGCTCGTCCTCACTGAATCCAATTGACTCAGGTTGGTCTGGATCTGGCTGGATGAGCTTATAAATACCATACTGCCTCAAATAAACACGGATATTTAATTATAATGCCGTGGGCAGTGGTCGATACTGACACATTAACATATGTGCATGGAAGTGTTTCACAATAAAAGTCTGGTTGAGAAGAGAATGGTTTCTGTCAGGGTAAATGCGAGAAGTGGGCTTTTATTTTGAAATAGATACAAGGGATTAATCTCAAACAAACCCAATTGTTTTTACACTACTTCAATATTTATGTAGCTATAAATTGAAAGGTCTATATAGTGTGTAGAGTCTGTGTATATGTGTGTTTTTATTCTTTCTTTTGAGCTACTTTAACAAAAGCATTTCCCTGATGTGTGATCGCTAAAAGTTTTTCATCTCATCTTATTTTAATTTATCTTCTTTTAATGTTTTCATCTGCTCTGTGATTAACGAGTTAAAGCATCAAATCGAAATATGACTAATTAAACTTAGCAAATACAGAAAATTAGAAGGCCTCTATTACAGGATTTACGGTATCTATTTCAACACCATTACCCAAAAATATAAAAGTGTTTGATCTCCACCTTTCCCCACAACAGCAAACTACCCTCGTGTCGCCGCTACCTTTAATGTAAATGGTGAAAACTAAGCAAAAAAAAACCCATTTAGCCATTCATTACATTTAATTTTGTCACCAAGAAATAATCAATGCAGGCAAAAGCAGGTGTCTGTTATAACACAGCAGGTGTTAATTATGAAATGGCAGGTGTTTGTCGCTCGGTGACGGCCAGTGAGCAGCGTTCGTGGCAATCTGCCAAACTAGAGGGGAGTTTTGGGAACACACCAGATAAGTAGATAGATGAATAGACACATTGAGCTTTCAACCAGCTTATTTCAAATGATATACATTTCCCTCCTTTGGGAAACGTCCCCAATTAAACACCATAAAAAAAAAGTTGCGGGAAAAACATCTTTAAAGTTCCTTGAAAGCAAAGTTCCTACAGAAATGCCCCAGCTAACCACATCAAGGCAGCTAACATGAGTATGTAAACATCCAGTAAATGAAGCAAATTTATTTAATTGAGCATACCACGAGACCTTTCATTAAGAGTTTCGACTGAACCATGACAGGCCAGATTTTACAGCTTTAATTCATCTGCAGTCAGCTGAATAAGGGGGAAGAGTGCCTGAGTAATTTTGCTTAATGCGGCGGTGACCTTAAAGGCCCATAATAAGAACAAATCACATTACTATAAACAGTCGACGCTGCCAATGTTTACAACGGCACAGATAATCAGGAGGCGCAACGTAATGGCCTTGGAAGCCACAACTATGTACTATATGAATCAGTGGGTTTTAATATGGGACATAATAGAGTGTTGAAGTACAAAGGCACTGCAAGACGGAAAACAAACATAATTAGCATCACAAGCTGTAGCCTATTTAGCTGTAAAAGAAGTCTTGTAATGAGTGGATGGGTCTTTAACCTAGTGTTGTAGTAGTCGAGACCGGTCTTGAGATGACTTTTTAAGGGTCTCGGTCTCCTCTGGGAATCAAAGGCATTTGTCTCGGTCTTGGACAGGGTGGACGAAGGTTTTTTGATCAAGTCCAGGCCAGCACTACTGGGATACCGTTTTGTTGTATTTTTTCTTTGATGTATATCAAGTCTTGTTCTCATCTCGGTCTCGACCTCCAAATGTCTTGGTCTCGGTTAGTATGGTCTTGCCTACAACACTACTTTAACCTGTCTTGTGACTTTTCCAGTCTTCCACGTATGATAAAATATGACATTTGAGCCTGTTTTTGACATCCTCCAGAACCCGACATACCTTAAGAAGATACATTGCATCTTTAAAAAATGGAGATCTCGCACCATTTTTGTAACACGTGGCACTTCCTGTAACTACAATTTTCATTCCAAGGCAGTTTATTTATCCCATCTGGCTTGCAAACCTCGAGGTCCAAGCACCAACAAGACATCAGACGACAGGCGACAGCATCAAATGAAGAAGAATGTTTCTGAGGTCACATGATGAAATAGCAGGCAATCACCGGGAAATCACTGAATGTGCAGCTTGATGTATGGGACGGTTTAAAGACAGAGCGATCACCACCACCAGTGTGTGATTTGCGCCCCGGCGTAACAGCATGCCGCTCTCTCCCCGCCCATATGTTGCTGTGCTTACTCCCTCCTGTTCCATCCATCTAATAATGGGAGGATGAGAGAAAATGCCTCAGTGTCAATGGCCCAGCCACTGAGATTCCATTATTACACCCATAAATCCTTCCAATACCCCATCTCTTCCTCCTCCTCCTCCTCCTTTTCTTTCTTTCTACACAAGCGCCATGTTCAGATGACAAAACTCCAAACACACACACAAGAGAGCGTTAACTTTAACGTCTTCTTGAAAAATAACCGTCTATCACGACGTCAGCGCTCACACCTCCGCTCCCTCGAGGCGGCTCTAACTGCCGCCATTAAAGAGTGTGAGAGGATGTGTGTGTGTGTGATTCCAGTGTGTGTTTCACAGTTTATTTATTTAGTGTTTGTGTTGTTCCCAAAAGAGCGCCTATATTTACATTTTAATACCGCACACATGGGTTTAAACAGCGAAAGTCCAACAGAGGGAGGAGATGCACCTTTCCTCTGATTTACAAGCCTGCTCCGTCACTCGCCGATGCAGGGCTCGACTGTTAATGCCTGACCTAATGGCACAGAGACAGGCCGGTGGTGATAAAGAAAGACCCTCGGTGAACCCGATTAAACAAAGGGTGCGGCAAAATAGCTGGGCCGTGAAAAACGAACCTGCCGGAGTTCAGCAATCACACGGGAAAGAAAGGGGGGACGAAGAGGAGGAAGAAGAAGAAGAAGGGGGGAATAGAACAGGAGAGGAAGGCAAATCACCTCGCTCTCGCTGCCAACTGGTTTTTTGTTGAGTGGCGTTTAGTTCAATAGCGTGATTAATTAGGTGTGAAGGGAGAGTGCGATACGGTCTGCGGCAGAGTGAGATGTGAAGACTTGCATTTCACAGATAGCAAGAAAAAAAAAAAGAGGAAGCCAGAGAGATAGATCGCCGGTCCATCCATTCACTGCTGACTGCTGTGAGTTTCTCACATGGGGGCGGCGGCGCCGGCACCTGCTCGCCGTTTGCACCAACTTCATCTGGCGCCGGAAGAAAACAAAGAGAGTTTTTCCAACATCATCGGAAGTGGAGGATCAAAAGGTTCCCGCAGCAAATCTCCAAACAGTGTTGCCGAACCAGAGCTTTGGACTTTTTATTGCTGTGGGATACGAATTTCAACTTCAGAGGAGATCATGTCAGATCATCCAGAAGTTTCTCACAACAAAATGTACCAAATGTGTTTATTTGTTAGTACAAAGCCCTGAAGATGTTACATTTTAGAAACTTTCTACTTTATGCTCAACGCAAAGCTCCCTTGAGCAAGACAGAGAAACTGGTAGAGGAAGCCAGAGGCAGTCCATCCTTTCCTCCTGGTCTCTGTTTTAGGGCTGCAACGATTATTCGACATGAAATTTCATTGGTGCGGGAATTCAAGAGTCGATGTGTCGTATTATTGTTTTTGTTAATAGTACAATCAAATACCAGCTGGTAAAAACTCATCTGTGCTTGCAGGTCCCTACTGGTGGGGGCAGTATCGCTCCCACTGTTTATGTTATATGAAGAAATGGAGAAGAGGAAGAAATGGGAAGCATGACAGTGACAGGCAGATCAACCAACCAATAAAGAGAGAAGACGCGAAACAGTACGGCTTTTTGGTTTTGCGAGGGGAGGGGTTTAAAGACCTAAACATTGGCCGACCGACATAAATTACTACGCACACTCTGCAGGAAGGAGTTTTCTTTTCACTGAAGCACTTTCAGATTAAAACACCACATTAACAGGAAGTATACGTTAGTCGGGGAGTCTGTTAGCACTTAAGCTAACCTGTCGCCCAGCTTGCGACAAACCACCCTCATGTAAATTTTAATGGTTTGACAGTGATATTTATTATTGCACCTTAACAAGCATTTCATATAAGATCAATCAATAGAGTAATCAATAGATTATTTGATTACTAAGATCATCGTTGCTGCAGCCCTGCTCTGTTTGCATCAGTTTCATCTGGAGGAGACGGTGAAGGTTTCCAAATAAACTGGCGATAAGATGAAGTGGAGGATCAAAAGGTCCCTGCAGCAAACCTCTAATCCATGTTACCCAATCAGGTCTTTGCACTTTGTGCTTTTATTGCAGTGGGATTTGAATTTCAACTTCAGAGGAGATCATGTCAGATCCTCCAAAACAAAATGCACAAAACAAAAGAAAATGTAAATTTGAACTTTCATCAGTCACACTGAGAATGTCTGAGGTGCAAAATCTGTTTATTTCTTTGTACAAACCCCTGAAAATACCATGTGTTTCACTGTGGCAACTGTTTTATTACATTTCCACCTCACATTCAATACAAAGCTCCCTTGAGCAAGGCATAGGAACTAGAACCAGTCAAGTAAGAGCTGAGCTCGGTGGCCAGCGTTGCAAAAAAGTTGTACTTGCTGTGGAGAGAGGCTCTCAAGTGGATCTGTGACATGAGGCAAAACGTTTCTGAAAAGGAGCATAAATGCTCAGCCAACCTGAAATATTATTTAAACACACACACAGTAGCTGTGTATGGTTGAATGAAAACTGACTGTACTGAAGCGACTGCCTTTTACTTTAGCGATCGGGGCCCTGAGCGCACACAAATCAGCCTCTCGCAGAAGAAAAGAAAACAGACTTGTTTGCCTTCAGTTCAACCTTTTAAACGAAACTTGTGAAAAACAACACATCCGGGGCGTTGTTTCTCAACGGGGAGCTGCCGCTTGAGAGGATCGTTCTTTGGAAAAGCTCAACAAAATGAAAGTGATGGTAATTTCCTGAAATGAGCAGCAGTCTCTGGGTGTGAAGCGCGACAACAATGAAAGAGAAACTCTCATTCCCCTCATCGTCTCCAGCTCGTCTATCTTCCCTTTCCTCAAACTCCTTCTGGTTTTCCTTCACGTGCGGTGGATGGTCTCTAATTAATCCATAGCCGTCAGTGGGGAGCAGTTTGCTTGTTTACTCTTATTGAAATTAGCAAGGCTTGCGTCCCCAGAGACACAGCGTCAGAAGCACAATTAGCTGGCACTGGACTAATTAGGACACGGTGCTAATGACACCTCCATGGTTGCATGGGTAAGTGAGGATGCGGGGTGAGGTGAGAGAAGAACCGAGGGAAGCGATTGGAGGAGGAAAGTAGCATCTCTCGGTGCATATACTCCACCTCAGCGGCGGCTGAATGGACGCGGTGAGCTCACAGTGGAGCTGATCTTACAATGGTGGTCCCTGCATCCTGGCACACAGTGATGGATCTGATACGAAGCCGCCTCCCACCTCCTCCCGCAGGCTTCCTCAACACCTTGGCGGGCAGCTGGCCCTCGCCGCCACTACTAGATGCCATTACACTGATTATCACCCCTGTCAATCACAAGCTCCGCCCCCCCTGAGGGGAGGCAGGGATGGCTAATTAGCAAGGGGGTGGGAGGGGGATCTCAGAGGAAAGAAAGAAACACCCAAGAAAGAGGACAGAGTGTGAGATTGATCCATATTTATTCTCTGTGTATTTTCTCACTAATTCACAGTGTACATACAGAGTGAAAATGAAGCGTTAGGAGTCAGGCAGCGGGCATGACTCCGTGGGAGTGAGGAGGTCACATATGTATAAAGCTTGTTTACTGTTATAAAACAGCTTTATACAGTTAACATGGGCTTTGATCTGCCGCACAATGTGAAGGTGGCAGCCCACAGGATTGGGGTTAACCTCATTAGAAAAAAATAAGCACCTGCAGCGAGGGTTAACAAAAAGATCAAAATGTTTTAACCATGCTGAAGAAATGCTTTTCATCACTCTCTGGTAGTATTTTGGAGTGAGTTTCAGATGCAGATGTTGCTTTTTAACTTGCATTTGGTAAAAACACACTTTTCCCTGCTTCCTTCAATCTCTAAAACGCTCTTCTCCATTTGTTTTTTTTTTTCGTTGGCCCGTCTTTTCCCTCCGCCGTGACTCAACACGGGGAATAGTGATTTCAGACTACAAAGGCCTGAGTCTTTAGAGAAACAGAACGCTCATGGTGTAAAATTTAAAAAAAGGATAAAACAGGAAAATTCAAGGTCAAGAGGAGCCATATAAATCTCTCCCTCTGGTTCATGGGAGTGGAAACAGACTCGCTGCAGTGATGAGAGCAGCTCTGAAACGCTTTCTCAAGACTTTCCAGGACTTGATGTGAGCCACGATTCTCAGGTGGTGTCGTCCACGCTGCAAAGGGAGTTAAATCTTAAACTGATGATTAGTGAGTGATTACAAATGACCGCAAACTGCAGGGACAGTTCGCAAAATCGCCTGTAGGGTTTCCAAAAACGACAATCCCAATGCTGAATAAACTTGGCCCAGTTTTGTGAATTCTGGTTTTTATTATCCCAACAATTTCTGACTGTAAATAACAACAAAAACCCAGGAATCGCTCAGACAGACGCTGTTAAAACAAAGTCTTCCCCCTCTGGTATTTTCAAAGTAGTTCAACATTAAAAACTCTGAAGCTGTGCGACTTCTGATGAAGCAAAACCTGTCAAAATGTGCCGCTCTCTCAAGGTGCTTGATTTAAATAATGCAATGAACAAAAAAAGGAAAGGATATTCAGCCGTACTTAGCGATCTGCACTCACAGGTTTGAATAAAATGGGTTCACCAAATGGCACACAAACAACTGTGGCAAACCCTTTTAGAAGACAGGTCCTTGAAAATGCAAAAATAGAAAGATTGTACCTTTTTTAGCCTTTTAACATTAAAAAATAAAAAAACTGAGTGCTTCTCAAAACCATTTAGCACCCAGATGGAAGTGGTGCCTCTTGGGAAATGCTAACCTTCACCTTCATCACAGGAAGTGTGTGTTATTACTCCTTATTTTCTTCTTTATTCTTGTGGATGCGACTGGAGGAAGTTTTGTTGGACGCTCACCAGTGCTGGCCAGTGCCGGCCAGCTTGGCTCGGGCGGGGAGCTGCAGTGTGAACGGGTACAAGCGGTGGCAGCCAAGCGGCAGATGGAGTCAGGCGTGAAAGACTCAGCTGCAAAATAGCAAAGAGGGGTTGAGAGCGGTGGACAGAAAAAAAAAAGCCGTGGGGACACCGAGGAGGACGGACAGGTCACGGAGGGAGTGTCGGTGTCAAACCTCGCCGATCTTAAGGTCAAGACAGTGCATGTGGCTCGCATCTGTACACACTTATTGTATATGTGAAGATGTAATTGAGCAATTATTTGTGTGGTTGTGGCTGTTTGTTTTGTATGAGTGTGTGTTTGTGTGTGTGTCCCAAGTGTTTTTTTTTTTTTTTCCCAGCAGCCAGGTCTGTTCCTGTGTGAGGCTGATGAATGAGGCCTGGTAGCAGGCTGGACACTCCCATTTAACACAGCATGGAGCTACAAACTGCCACTATAGCAGACAGGAGCAGCATGGGAATACACACACACACACACACACACACCAGACACTGGCAACCTCAAACTAACAAAACAAGACTGTTCTGGCCAGGAAACGACAGCCCTGCTGATTGTGCAAATCCTTAAAATGACCCATGGTAACATTTCTCCTGACAAGTGGCACCTTGCCGTCATGTAAATAATGATCGTCCCCGCTGAGTGGACCAGACAGTAGCGGCACCGTGTTGTTCAAACTGCTGCGAAACCTCTTACACAACATTTAAATCCCAACGCTTACAACGCTGTCAGTCATCAGCCGAGTGGGTGGCATCAAAAGAAAACGAGAGCACATTAAACTAAGTTATTTTTTTCTTCATCTGCAACATCTCAGCAGCACCAGGGATTGCAGATCCCTGAAGTCTGACAGATCGCTGGTGAACAAAGTGGAGCGTTTAGTGGCTAAAGAAGCAGCTGATTCCCTCGGGAGGTGGAGGAGACCAAAGCTGAGCTAACAAGATTAATACTGGACTCAAGTTTATCCGTAAACTCCAGTAAAATGTAATGTTGGCATTATATTGATACCCTCCTATTAACCCTTTCACACCGAATGGATCAACTTTGGATTACCGTAATTATGTGGCAGTTTGTGCAAACGGTTTCTGAGAGCTGAGACGTTGCTCTTTACAGCCAATTGCAGTAATTTCACTTCTCCCAGAAGCCGACAAAATATCCACTTTACAATTTACAACATGTCTTAAGAGTGTAATAACAGTAACGATGAGGCAAAAATAGAAGAAAAACACAAAAAAATGAATTTGATTTTAGATTTTTTGTGGAAAAAAACTGCAATTGCACAGATTCTGATGTTAAATTTGAAATCAAAAAAAGGGTTAAAACTTCTTAGCTTCTTTCAACAAAAAAAACTACATTTTAGCCACCAATACCATCATGTAGCATATCATAAGATGTTTTTTTACAACATGTGATTCAGTCAAACAACTAGTGAATAAAGTGTACTCAGTGTTTAGCAGCTAGTTCATTCCCTCAGGAGGTGGAGGAGCCCAAAGCTGAGCTAAAAGTAGTGAACACTGGGCTGAAAGCACAGCTCACAAGCATTACTATGTATCACTACAAAGTAGCACATCAAGAAACATTAATGACAGCACACAGTCAACACACACACATGTAAACATACAATCCACCCACAGACACTCTGCTAAATGTCAGTGATAAAAAGGCGACGAAGGTGAAAGAAAAAGCAAAGAATGAAAGACGCCTGTTTCGCCAGAGGCGGGAAAAAATACAGCACAGAAGCCATAATAAAGCCATTATATAGAAAACAAAGCAGGAAATCACATTGTACATGGCATGACATTTAGACTGCGATTCTTCCTGCAGAAACAAACAACAGCAACCAGAGGAAAAAAAAATAAAAACCCATGTGCCGCTGGTGTCGGGGCTGAATTTAATTAGGAGTCAAACATGTGGTATTTAAATGGTAAATTAGCGGCGCTGTGAATTGGCCGTATTGGTCCAAGCTGTGGCAGGGAGCACGTTCAGCAGCTCCAGGGATGTCCACACATACAAACACACACACACACACACACACAACACCGCACACCCCACTGAGCAAAGCCATAACAGCACACACTTAATTATACTCTTAATTAAGCCTGGAACTCAAAAGGCTAACAACACACACTGTACGGACAACCACACTGCAACTCAAGAGCATGTGTGTGTGTGTGTGTGTGCAAATTAATGACATGCTTCTGATTAGTGTGTGTTTGTGTGTGTGACCTCATTTGGGACACTTTGGGCAAATTGATGCCACCTAACATCCACATGTGTTTTGCATGTTCATCTCTGGGCGAAATTTAAAGGGCCAGTTCACCAAGAGAGACAACCTGGATCCGACCAATCACCTGCAGGAATCAAACTCGCCTTGTGTAACCGCTATATGCACGTCTTTTCATTGCACTTCCTGTGAGGTGTGCACCATATTGTGAGGTCCCTCCGTCTGTCCAACCTCATCCCCACTGAACATGTGTTGTGATGCAAATGAGGCCCCGCTGCCTCCACGCTACAACACCACTTTTTAATTGAACCTTTTGATCTGTGGCTAATTCCACTAATTAGCAGCACTATTTTCCCAACAGAATGTTTTCCGCCATGTGTGCGTGCATTTGTGTGTCAGTCCTTTTCTTTCTTTTTTTTTTTTTTTTTTTTTTTTTCTTCC
>OOFC01003013.1:7422-39509 GCA_900323345.1 Pseudochromis fuscus | reverse complement strand
AAATAAATACTACTAATATTTAATGGGCTCTATACTAGGGATGAGCCGGATACTCGGTTCAAATGAGTACTCATTACGGATAATGCATTTTTGCAGAGGCCAAGTGGGGCACGAGTATTTTTTATTATTATCCGTATCCGTGTTAAATGAAAATCCTCATTGGGTAACTAACTGCTGTCTTCACTCTTCACGCTCTGTGATTGGCCAGTCACACACAGTGCACCCTCCTCCCTACACAGGACATGCTGCAGCGAGGAGATGCGGTGGAAACACAACTAGTGATAGTAGAAGAGTAGAGTAATGAAAATACGGTTTTGGCTCTGGATCCCAGTGTAGACTGTAAAACCAGGAACAGCACTTGTATGCACACAATAACTCCTCCATTTAAACACTATTACAGCGAGGATGCTGCTCTGTCATATGCGTTCAGGAAGGACATCGTGATTTCCCAAAACTGAATAAATACCACATGTAGGAATGCAAAACTGCTTTGTTAACTCAATCATGTTGTAACTTGAATATCCACTGAATTTTTTTTTTATTTTTTTTTCCATGGACTGATAGTAACAGGGTAACAGCAGTTTGTTAACAGCAGCTAGCTTGCTAGCGGTCGGTTGTTGTGAACCAGCTACCTCTGCAGTTACGTACTGACCTTTTACAGTGACGTGGCCCCAACTTGGCTCCTTACCGGTGGAAAAGCAAACCGGTTCATAGGTGAAACGGGAACTGAACCAACTGACCAGCTCTAGCACCAGCACGGACCAAGCACCCGTTCTTGTTTGGTGGAAAAGGGGGACGGTGAACTTATTTCGAAACGTATGCAGTGCATGTGATGAGAGACAGAGATACTAGAAATGGTAGCAATAGGGTCTCAGAACTTGTTTGTTTGTAGGAATATTTTAACTTTCTGTACAAAAGTGCCTCTAAACTTCAATGACATATTCTCCATTTTCTTCCATATACATAGCTGATTAGGACAAATAATGCTAACAGTAATTATAATTGTTAATATCTGCCGAACCTTTTAGAAAGAAGCACTTTCAACACAAATTCTTCCAAGGGAAAAACAGCTGATTCCTATAGTTTGCATACATTGAACAACCTCACGTATGTTTAAAGCTGACAGGCAACATGTCACTGTATAATGTGGCATTATACTTTCCATATACTGATACTATAATGACCTAAGAATAGAAACACTGTTAAGTGTATCACAGCAACAACATGTCACTACTGACAGATACCACGCGTAGGTATGTCACATATATAGGCACCACATACCACATCATTTTATCTTCAGCTACCGCCTCCTCCTCCTCACTTATCCTTCATTTGTGTCTATGGAAATCAGCAGAGATCCACTGAACTTAAGAAGAATTTTAATGACGTCTTTCACCAGAGAACCTAATGGTAATGGTAAATACGAGTCCCATGAAGGCTGCAAATAAATCTAATTAGAAGAGATATGCTCATGCGCCTGTAGGGTGAGGATTAGCCAGATGCTGTTATGCAATCCATACTTGTCATAAACTACAATCTGACTTGTGTTGCCTGAGATATTGAGATGTGCATTAGCACGGAGGAGATTATCATCATGAAGGATGGCAAGCTGTTTCTCTTCTCCATTCTCTCATTTAGTCACTTGCGCATTCAAATCCTCCACTTGACAAATCACTTCTGTTGCATAAACAAGAGGTGTGTTGAGATGTTCTCCAAAAAAATAAAAAAATAAAAACAAGTTCAGAATGAGGCTTTTCACTTCAGCACCTCATCAGCGAGACTTCAACACACACTGTTTGGATTCTGTGCACCGCTATGTGTTTACTATGCTACTGGTGGAGTGACTCAGCTCCATAAAGATAAATGGCTCCAAAGAATTTCATATGGTTGATCAGATTAAAGCCGCACTAATGAATATTTTTATATTAACAGAGGATCAAATGACTGCTTGTATGGTAAAAATGTGCTGCACATAGTGACAACTCTGCCAAGAATTATCACCCAACTCTGCAGTTTCCCTCAGCTCAGTGGAGCTTTATAGCCTCCCTCGGGTCGTTGTTTTGGTTTTCTATTCCACAACTTTACTGTTTTGGTTCACTCTCACCACTATTATATTGTCGCTTTCGGCTGCAGCAGGCATCTGTTTTTAGTATTAAAAAAAAAAAAAAAAGCTCTAAAAACCAGGAGTACACTAAAAGATCAGCACCAAACAGCAGACAGACAAAGTTAGCTAGGGATTTGAGGATTGAGCAGCTAAAGAGCCAGATACATTGGTGGACTTGGTGGGGGGTCGTGGTTCTCCTCAGGCTGAATCTTGGCCACCCTGAGGAACACATTATCACAGTCATCACCGCCGTCAGTTACTTCCCCTTGTGCTGAATCTTCCTTTCCTGTCACAGCAGCTCGCCGTCTACCTGTATGTTAGCGTTTTATTAGACGTACGATGTGGGGTCAAAAACTGAAAAGACTGATCCAAAGTACAATAACAGAGCTTTAGCACAATGTTGAATTATTCAGTGATGATCAACGATTTAAACTCATCAGAAGGCCAGAAACATATATTTGAAAGACAATATATCACTTGCCTCCCTTTTTAACCCTTTAACACCAGAGCCTCCAAACTTCCACCTCGACTTTTTATGCTTATTTTTGATTTCAAATTTAACATGCAAAATTTAACATTCATGTGCAGTTGCAGTGTTTTTGTCCACTAAATCTTTAAAATTAAAATCCAGTTTTTGTGTGTTTTTGCTATTCTTGTTTCATCGTCACTGTTATTACACTCTTACAACACGTAATATATAGTAAATCAGCTGTTCGCTGGCTTCTGGGAGATGGGCTGGTTAAAATGCTGTAATGACACCATATTTACTATAAAGTGCAACATCTCAGCTCTCGGGAACCATTGGAATTTTTCTGATTGCGCAAACTGTGACATAATTACGGTAATCCAAAGACACGTGTGCAGACCTGTCGCTGATGACAGGCTGGGAATTAAAGGGTTAATACGGGGCTATGATGCTTTCCCATGTTTTCTGTTCTACAGTGTTATGGTTTTACACTGTTGGGTGGTCACACTACACATGGATAAAGTTTCACATAATAATAATGGTTTGGATCTATATGGCGCTTTTCTCTGGAAGTCCAGACTCAAAGCATTCGCGCAGAGACCATTATTCATTCACACCCATTCATACCGGTGGCAGTAAGCTAAGCTAGCCACAGCTGCCCTGCGCCCACCACCAACCCATTCATCCAACATTCATGCAGGGCAAGGTGGGTAAAGTGTCTTGCCCAAGGACACACCGACATTGACTGGGAGGAGCTTGAATCGAGCCACCGACCCTTCGGTTGGTAGACGGCTGCTCTGCCACTGAGCCACTGCCGTTCCCAAATCATGAGTGAGCTCTTGGAAAAAAACTGCTGGTTTCCAACAGAGGATGAAATGAGGGTCTGCATGAATGGCAATTATAAGCTTAATTTGAACTTTTTGAACTGCAATCAATGCAAAACTGCTCATAAATATAAAGCTATTGTGGCACCATAAGGCACCCAGACTCCACACTGTGTGACTAAGCTGCCAAACACAACAGGTTAAAAACAAATAAATAAAAAGCTGGAAAATTTGAACAACAGGTCCTCTTTAAAGAATATGAATACTTAAGCAAAATTATTCAGTGCACATTTATACTGTCTTTTTTTTTAAACACAGATGAATCCATCTTTCAAAACAAGACCAATTTAAAATCAAAGGTTTCATATTCTTGTATTGCCAATTGTAAACCTTAACAAATTTGAATCCAGTCCAATATCCACTTGGTATAAATATGTTGAACATCACGGTTCAGAACGAGGGAGTCCAACCGAGAGCGCATCTCGAGTCAAGAGGACAGGACTAAATTTAGCTTTTAGAGCATTTCTCACCCTTACCAAATTACAGCCATAACTGTTTTTCTCTTATTCTGCAATGCTGAAAAGTAATAAAGGAAGGAAAGGCAATGGCAACTCTGTTAATACTCCCACAGCATTTTACTCAGTATAAAATATTGGAAGCTAAAATGGCACCCCAGAGATGCATATACAAATAGCCTGTGAGGAAAAGTTTTCACTCTGTCTCTCTCCTTCCGACTTTTCTTCTTCCTCTTTAGTCTCCATTTCTCTCTCTCAATTTTTTTTTTTTCAAACTCTCACAGTCTCCAGTGTTTTTCAATATCTCTCCTCCTTCATGATTGTACAACTCACCCAGCATCCTTAAACTCTTGCAGCTTCTTTCTCTGTCTTAGGGCATTGTTAGGCATCGCTCTGTAAACATTCAGAAAGTGGAAACTTTCTGGTGAACACTGTCTTGGCAGTCAAGCATAGCAAAGCAATAGCAAAATATCCTTCCTTTTCCCACAGTGGCGGTCTGCGCTGTCTTTTAGCTGACATGTTCAAATCAATAATTCACATCCAGTGAGTGCTGGTGTTTCTGTGTGTGTGTGTGTTTGTGTGTGCTTGTGTGAGTTTGTCTACATGCATGTGATTGGGTGTGTGTGTGAGACCCGTATAGGCCATCAGAAAGGTCTCAGTGCTGTGTGTGTCTGACAGATCGACATGTAGGTTTATCAGGCAGATCCTTGGCCTGATATCATTTTCACAGGCAATTAAAGTCTGCAGCAGGTGCCGGCTCTCAGCTAATAGGGACTTACATACTGTCTGTCTATAAGGTTAAGTGACAGAAAAATAGAAGAAAAAACTAGCAGAGCTGTTAGCTCATCACAACAATGTCTGTGTGTTTCAGCAGGAGTGTAATGACTTGTGTAGGTATTTCTGTGTGTGTGTATGTGAGTGTGTGCTGTAAGCATGAACTCACATGAAGGTGTTTGACAAGGCCACGGACATTAATATTCTCACTGCATAAGCAGGTTTGCCACTGGCACTATTATCTTTGTAGAAAAACAAAATGAACAGCACAATCCGTTTCCAAAATGGCCTCGGCACGGTGCAGAGGATAATCATATAATTTGCAGATTTAATTGGAAATATAAATCCCAATGCACACACCATTACGGGCAGCTTTGATATACACCTTGCCGATTGATGCATGATGACACCTCGCAAATGTGGAGGGTCACCCGTGTCACTTTTAAATATCACAGCACCCTGGGAAACCTGATTGGAGCGCCAACAACACATTTAAATAGCTGTCCTCGCATATTGCTGAGCGAAATTACCTTTTCAACTGTCTCTGTCTGCTGCAGATTAGATTGGCTATATATTTTTTTGTGGTCATTTTCTCCATTTGACGGAGCATGGCACAACTCATGTTGTTGTTGCTGTTGTTTTCTTTGCATTAAATTTTACTAATACAGTCGGCGTGCTGTATTCCGACATTTCGGTCTTGTATTATATGGGGTATGTGATAGGGCTATTACAGCGTTATGATATTTCATCTGGCAGTGAAAGAAGCTGCGTGGTGGTCCACCTGAAAAGGCTGCAGGCTCCTTGTACATCGCCATACAGTATTGCAGCAGAGTGTAATGCTTTATCAATAAACCACTGGACCGTTTGCTGTTTTCATAATGGAGTCGTGAAAGCCCGCTCTGGCTCCTAATTACCGAGGCAAACAGGGCTTGGCAGCAATTCAGAGGAAAAAGTGGAGAAGAAAGGGATGGGAAAAGGAGAAGGGGAAGGACACAAGAAGAAAGACCTTAAAAGAACACTGTTTGTGAGTTCATCCCAAACTCAAAGCTAATTATATCTGCTGAAGCAGGAGGAAGGTCTTGTTATGCCCAGTGGACCAACCTCACAGTTGGTACCAAGATCCCTATCACCGCCTTATGTCTGCAAGTCTGATAAGACAAGTCCAGTTCACATTTGCCCTCTAAACTTTTCCTTCTACACTGTAGTAATTCTATCATGGACTGAGGTAATGTTGATGGCGAGGATTATACTGAAGCACAAATGCAGGGCTACTGTAGATGGCACCCTTGGCAAGAGCTTAGAATAATATGAAAATATCAGACAATGAAATCAAAGGCCAACTCATCTGCAGGGTGTCTGAATCTACACTAGATAAAAATAAATTAATATAAAAACTGAAACAGGCAAAACAAAACACAATAGAAAGGGGCTTTGGTGAGGTTGCAGAGGGCTGAGTGTGCGCATCTGCCAATAAGCCACAAGAACTGCTCTCTGTACTTGTGTTTGATTTAAGTGGGGTTTCAGCAAATGGAAATGGAAGCGATCTTCATCCTTTGAAATTAATGTAAGGTGCCTATGCCTCTACCATCTGCTCTGTATCACTTAAAAAACTGTCTGCAGCCATGCTGGAGTCTCTCCCAGGCTCAGGCACTCAGCTTCAGCGAAACATGTTCAGAGTGATAATGCAAAACAAGGTGCAGCATACAGCTCTGCATGAAGATCACAGACAAAGTAAAATATAGATCAAAAAAATACATATAACACATTATTGTTAGCGTGTATGACTATGAGCTCAGTTACAGAGATTTTTTTTTCTTTTTATATCTGTAGCTGTGGCAGTTTTGAGCTGCAAAATGAAGCGATGTGGACACATGTGCCCACGTGGTATTGAGCCTTAGAGCAGAGTGGGACAGGTCTTAACCCAAGGCCAGTGGCCAACTCTAATGACTATTGACAACAACCTGAGCCTCTTTGACTTTCAACCTAATTCACTCTTGGAAAGAGGGAATCTCTGCCTTAAGCCAACAAGAAGTGAAGAAAGAGAAACAAAGCTCAGCGACAACATCCACACTGCTCTTTCCAAAGTCATATCGAAGAAGAACATTTATAATATGTGAGGTAATTATAGTATGTTTGAGTAAGTCTCCTCATGTTGAGCATTTCAGGCATGCAGTTGTTCCCAAATGTTTTTAATAACACCTTTCTCAAAGCCCTCTGCTCTCAGGTGAATATAGACATTGTGTTAAGAGCATATTGATCCGTGAGGCACTAATGACAGCACTTTACCACATAACAACAATAAAAACTTCAGTACACTTATAAACTAAGCTGTTACACCAAATGACTTCACAATAACCTTCGGTAAAAAGTCAAAAGATATTTCTCTCATTACTGACAAAATCTCAAGCAAGTGACACTGTTAAATAGATTGAAAGTAAAGTTTGTGAAGCTTTATTTACAAGAAGCTGAACCACAGACACATTAAAAAAAAAAAATTGTGTTTATGTAGGGAACTGATGTCAGTCTGCAGGTCAGTCAGTGGGTTGGTTGGTTTACCTTTTTGATCCAGTCTGAGTTATCCTAACAACTAATGAATGGACTCAAAGAAAGTCAACATCAATGGTGCCAAGAGGGTAAATCCCATTGATCCCATTTTCTCCTCATGGCACCGTCAGGTTGACATTGGTAGCTTTGAGTGAAATATCTGTATTATGTAGACTGCCATTTAATGTGCTACCACAGACTGTATATGTAAAGGATGGATGTAGCCACAGTGACGCCACCTACTGGTTTGTGGAGGAAAGAATAATCTCAGAGATGGGCTATTTTTGAATGGAAGTCTGTTGGTTTGTTGGAGCCAGCATCTAGTGCCATCAGTGATGTTGCAGTTGTTGTCACTTCACTTTCGAGACCTAGTGACCATGTACTTGTTTTATATTTACACACAAACTGCTTTTTTTCTTTTGGAGACGAAAGGAAGAAAACTGATCAAGTCTGATCTTCTGTGTTTACAATGAGAAATACAACAAATTAAATTTCTCTTTCTGTCCCAGGTTCTTTTGTGTTTCACTGTATCTACTGTCTGTGGCATGGATGGCAGAGCACCTCTAAATTTGGTGGGGCCCACTCCTGCTATGAGTCCATAAACGCACCTTGCGCAACCCTAAAAAAGCAGCCAGCTGACGTAATGTCATTACAGTGTTGCAGAAATCCTGCTATTACGAGAAGTGGTCTCATACAATAAAATATAATATGAATGTTAAACTCACCACTGCTTCTTTATTGCTGCCAAAGAACAGCCTCCTTTGGTCATTGAAACTGAGTCTCTGGCAATCTCCATATCTCTCTATTTTGGAAATTATTATTTAACCCTCTAACAGTGAGCGTATGGTCGGTGATACAGAGTGACTAGCATAAACCAACTTACTGTAATTCCTCGGCCATTTGCGCTAGCGACGTGATTCTAGCTGATTCTGCAAGCCGACAGGTGGAGCGTTTTGTATATATTACATACATTACGGCAGTAATACAGGGGAATGGAGTCATGCCGTGCAGTGTTCCATACATATTACATACATAACGGTAATGTACGGCAGCTCCGCTTGTCGGCTTTCAGAATCAGCTGGAATCAAGTGGCCGAGGAATTATGGTGATTAGATTGACACGTCAGTTTCTGTCAGCAGATAAATGTTTGGGGTAAAAGGGTTAATGCTTCTGATAGGTTTGTGAGTGGGACACAGCAGGCCTACATGATTTATTTACCTGGTGTTTTTTCCCCATGTTAATCTTTTACTTTCCTTATTTTATACTTTTTGGTCCATTTTCGGTCGGGCCCAGGACCTAACGGTCCTACTGGTTCCACGGTCCATGGTCTCCTTCCCAGAATATAGGCCTACCTTCTCTCACCTAAGAACTTCAACTGTTCTCCTGGATGTTTGAGAAGTTTTGCTGAAGAGGGAGGGTGTGAAGAGAGTGAAGGAGAAGTGGAAAGCAGAGGGTGAATGCACAGCAGAGATGCTGGTACCTTGGATAATTAGGCAGAGAAGGGGGGAGAGTGACAGACAGAACAGGAGACAGACAGAGACCGGCTGATTCACATGCTCACAGAAAGCAGCAGCCAGCAGCCATCTCACGACAAACATCTGAGAAACCTTTTTCCAGACAGATGAGATCAGAGTTTGTTCCCCTCCACAGCAAAGGGAAGTGGGGGCTTTACGACAGGCATAATTAAAGTCGCCTCAGACTGAGCACTTTGCCTTTCCTTCAGTGTCTGAGTGAGCCCAGTTCTCTGAAGTCCGTCCCTTTAGGCCAAACACTCTGAACACGGGCATGTTAAAGTAACCTCCTTTTATCCTAATGATCATAACCCATAGCTAATAGAGCACCAAACGCCAACTAAAATGATTCAAAAAGTGGCTTGAATATATTCAATTATAATGATAGAGTCTGCAATGGCACACCAGAAGCAATGGTGACTTTCCAAGTTCTAATTATACCGCGGTCATCAAGATCATTATTTTTCACACACGTCTCGAGAGATGGAAAACAGGACATAATGAGGATCAAACACACATATGGAGCATACATAGTTTTGAGATCAATTTACATACCCGGGACATATTTTAAGGCACGCAGTGACATTCAGGTTACGGCGGAGCCAGGAGTTCATAAGCTACTTACCGCAAAGATTTTATCTGAACAAAATTGTGTGTTTTAAGTCTGTGTATCTCATTTATTTGCTTGGCATTTCACCATGAAAATCCAGCAAAAAAACACCCAAAAGCAAAAGGGAACTGTGACAAAATTTAAATTAGCTTCCATTTTTACATCTTAGTTGAAATTAGAGAAATGTGGATTTGGGGAAAGGGGTGTGAACGCAGGAAATGAAAAGGTATTCTGTGCCAAGGAGGAAAAAAATCTGAAGAAAGTGGTACAGAAAGAAAGAAAGAAAGAAAGAAAGAAAGAAAGAAATCATAACAGGCATGATTATTATAATTATTCAGGACTTTTGTCTAGTGGGTCATGTAGCAGTTACTCATAATGTTAAAATGCTACAAATCTTTTCTCTTTTTTTACACGTGTTAAAAAAAATAGTAATGAGAGACGAACTTGATGGTACTGTTGGTTTTAGTCCGTGAGTTTATGTTTAATCTAATAGCTGTTTGATCAGAGAGTTGGTTTCTATTCTCTTACTCGTGTGCATCGCGCCGAGTGGAGAGTGTATGTGTGTGTTTTCTTTCAAGGGCCAACACATCGGTGGGGTGATGGAGGATGACAGTTTCCCATTTTTAATTGCCATGGTTCCTGTTGCCTGGTTGCCTGGAGGGGACAGGAAGGGTGCAGACACAAATATTCTCTAATGAGCATTAATCTAATCACTGTCTGATATAAACAGGGCCTCTGTAATGATGTCAGACCGCCATCACTACCTAACTCTGGCATTTAGGCTGAGGGCATTTGCATTTCCTGAAAAAAAAAAAAAAGTCTTGGCAAATTGAAGGACGTTATTGAGACCGGAGGTGGTGAAAATAGTAATGGCTAGGAAAATTACCTCTCCCGTTTCTTTTCAAGCAACTCTTAAAGAAGCAACTTGTCATTTATTAAGTATGTCATTGGGTTTGGATGTTTTTGCCAGATTTACAGACTTGTTTTAACAACCTAAAAAGTAGAGAAAGTCCGTATGAATTGTTTACCACACATATGGCTCAAAGAAAATGTGTGTGTCTGTTTTAGTTATTAGCATTGAGAAGGGAAGATTACTTATCTGTTGTTGTCATACACACTAGCAATGGCACTCTAACACCAGTGGGAAATATAGCTTCTTGTGTGCTCACCTTAACAAAGAAAACAGTGAAAACGGCACCCTTGTCTGTCTTGTTTACCTCACTAGATTGAGAGGGTTACCTCCAAGGGCAAGGGGACATGAATAATGCCTACTACCTGCACCTGTTTCCTCTGGATGCTGCGGCTTTAATTACCTCAATTAGCATTTGGGAGATTGTTTGTAAGGATCTGTATCTACAGTGATGGAGCATACGCTCAGAGGGGATGCTAACTCATTGGAAAACACAGACAAATTGTCTTCCACTATAACCTTCTGCAGCAGTTGTGACTCCGAGCGCTCTCAGAATGAGTTCTGTGTTTTGCTCAGATGGAGAGATAGCGATAATGTGTTGACACGTGATCAAATAAAGTCGCCTGCATGTTGCCGAACCTTAGTGTGTCATGTGGAAGATGCCGGTGAGGTGAAAAAGTAAGGAACAGGCTGTAATCTCTGATCTGCAGAACAACAAAATGGCATCATTTGTTGGTACAAGACGACACAAATGTGAACTAATAAAATTCTCAGCCTGTCGTCCTCGCTGGGAGAGTTTATTCCAAGTCTGCAGAGGGAACTGTGCAACTTTCAACCTTCTTTTGTTGAACCCACCGGTCCAAAGTATACTGCACCATGATTTTGTTCCTGCTATACCCAGTGATCTGTAACATGTGATTTGTCCCCTTTCATTTCCATAATGGCTTCTTGAGCTCCCTCATGGAAACATATGGAGACCCCTTCTCACTGTATAGGATTTGTCCTGCACTAATGGAGCTGAGATTGGATTCTGGCACTTATGTGTGCCTAGATGATTCCTCCTTTTTAGTGCCGTTCTCCTTCGCCTCATACATAATACATAGGGTTAAAGCAGTATTGCTTTGCAGGAGATCTCATTTATTAACATGGAAGTCTCAAAGGGATCAGAGAGCTCAGCATCAAAGTTTACTTCAGCACTGCTCTCATCATTCCCAAGAAGCACCTGGGATTTTCATCAACAGGTGGGAATATAATTATTAGTGGTATTTAATCACTCTATTCATTTAAAATTAGTTGTATGACAGGAAGAAAACAGCATTTGCCAAAGTTTCAAGGTAAAAATAAATCACGTTCACCTTTGAAAGTTTGATCCTTGTGTGTTTGAAGCAGAGACAAAACAAGAGTGTATTACTACTGGAGAGGAAGATCATCATGTGACTTTTCAGGGGACCTCACCCTCAGTGTGTTGCCCTGTTTTCTCCTCACCGTGATCGTTATCTTTAGCTACAATCCAAGTATTTGGATCTGTACCTAAACCTAAAAGTCTCAAGGCGCTGTAGTTTGTTTTGAGTGAATCCCACAAGCACCATAATGCTGCTTTAAATACTTATTAGAGCAGAAGATGTGCATTAATCTGCAACTTAAGTAGTCCCCAACAAGTGCAGCAATTACTCCTGCCTGGGTAACGTTTGTTAAAAACTGCAGTGCCCAGTTAGTAACATTTTTTCAAATGAATAATTAGTATTTTGTTTTAAAGATTGTATCTTCTTAAGTAAACTGACTTGCAGCTGAGACACAGGCAGTGTCTTTAGATGTTTTTATGAGGTGTGGCAATAACAAAATATTGAATTTTGACCACAGCAGTGTTCAGGAAGTTCATATTTGAGTCATTTTGAAGCTGTTTACTTTGAAGAATTTGATGGTAAATATGTACTTGGAAAACAACCGAAACATTTTCAGCCTATGGATTATTTTATACAGTATTCACTTTACTTTATAATGATCCTAACGGTGACTACAGCTGATCAACAGTGTGCATTTGGAGTGCATGTGCCCCACACACCTCTCTATAAGCCCGACTGTTGTTCAACAGCTTTATAGTAATTGTGAGGCCTGAGTGTGCAGCGCTGTAAACTACACATTAAAAGTTTGCAGGTCACAAACTCTGGGAAGTTTGAGTGGACCACTTGGAGCTCTCGTCCACATAAGATCTAACTTGTAATTAGATCAAGTCTAGGACACAAATTGAGTATTTAACTGAAGCAGAAAATCCCTAACTCCACCCTTGCATCCTGGAGATAATGGCCTCCATCTTGTCTATATTTTCACTAACCTGTGTCCAACAGGAGGAGGTCTTATAAAACATCCCTTGCCCCCAGTCTGACCTGAACTGAAGGTAGTATGAGCCCAGAGCAATTACCTCTCTCTTTATATACCTCGCTCTCCCACTCACTCACTCACTCACTCTCTCCAAGAGGTAGGCACATCTCCATAAGTTATTTCATTATCTCACTAGCTCTGCTTTCTCCCTCTCAGCTTTGTTTTTCTATCTCCCTGTGTGTATTGCTGCTTTTGGGAGGTCACACAGAAGGGTATGGGATTATCTACTGAATAGAGGGCATTCCAGAAATGATTTTGCAGTCACGGTGTTTGATATAATAATCTGAGCTGCCACACGTCTACAGCATTTATAGGCTATTTGCGAAATGAGTTTGTTTTAGTCATCGCTCTTTTCTAATTTATTTATTTTTTACCTGGAACAATGGTACCCTTGATTTTCTTTTTGTTTCTTTTACGCACGTCTGGATTTAAAGTTTGCTGCCATCAAGCTGCTGAAAGATTCAATGAACACTTAACTGTGAAATTATCACCAGTCAAATAGTTAAAAGTGTTAAATGGTCAATGACACGACTGGAGTTTTAAATTATATATATGTTCATTAAATCCTCATAGGGATCCAGATATTTGGCTGCTTTGTTATTTCATTGCAAAATAATCCTCAGGACACTTAGGTGGGAGATGGTTTAATGACTTTTGAGTCCCATTAAGATGCAAACATTAGAAATTACGAGGAACTGTTGAGAGTGAGGAGATGCACAAAATCATCTTTTGATTGTCTTATAATGTTGCGTAGGCAGTTGTGTTGTAATTAGCGGTACTTAGTAATCTGAGGTAGGCAAAACAGTTGTTTTCAAAGCTCCTCCTGATACAGCCTCATTTCAAGTATTACTGTGGTAAACAACAGTTTCAGAGGTGTTACAATGAAATTATTTATGCAGTTAAGGCTTAACTCTTTGTTATTGTTCAAACAGAAGTTAAACACAAAGTAAGCCTTTCATTTACGAAGAGACTTTTAACCAATGACGGTGAATTTCCTGTGTTACATGAATGTTCTTGTGAAGTTCAATTATCAATACGGAGTCTGAAGACCACACGGCAGCTTATGGACCTCTGTGGCTTTTTTTTTTCTAAAAGTGTGTTTGAGAGTGTGTGCATACAGTATGACTATGGGCGTTTGAAGGTGTGTGTTCCCTCCATGTCTTCGTCCTCTCCTGGTCTGACTCTGTAGTGCTTTGATTTGAGCGCGGTGATCCAGCTAAGACTCGGAGCAAATACACGGATTAGGCCGCAGCAGTGCAGATAACACTCTGATCAAAGTGGCCCCGCTGCTCCAACAGGCACAGAGACGAAAATATGTTAAAGGAAGAGGCACTACACACACACACAACCCAAGACACACTCTTTTTTATCTCCACTAACAGACAGACAGGAGGAGATTGTCCTGTTTTATTTTCCAATGGCTCTGCTGTCGATAGCTCGGCAGAGAATTCCCTCCAATCAGTCCGAGCAGGGTCCATCCACAGAGGAGCTGAGACCAATAACAAAATTTTCTTCTTCCCAAATGGGGCGTACTCACTCACGCTCCTGCTTTGCGTTCTTATTGTCTTCATTTTACAGTCATATCATTCTTTACTTCTCACCAATACACACCGTGATAAAAAAAAACAAACAAAAAAAAAACAGCATGCAGATCTCCGGGAATGAGGATCAGATTGGACACCACTGTCAAAGTAAGAAGGAGGTCACACACTGTATTGATAATCACCTCATAAATAATGTCACTTTGTACCTCATTGCTGCACCACTGCCTATACTATCCATCCACACAGATGTTATCTCTTCTCAGGACTGTGAGGGACAAACTCCAAATGAGATGACACTAACTGGGCCTCAGTCTCCATCATGTTATTGTTTGCAATTATGTTTTTATCCATCATGGGACATCTGAGAAAATTAAGCCTGTCGTGCTTTTTTTAACCTCTCAGTTAGTTAGTTAGTTAGTTAGTTTATTCGGAATATGCAAATAACACCAAAAGTATAAGCTTCCCGACTACACCCAAACAAATTCAATGCCCAAAACAATACAGGAGCGAGAAATGAGGAAGCAAAATAATAGTAAAAAAAAACAGAAAACGAGAAAAAAAAAGTGTATGGGAAATTAAAGTTTGGCGACATCACAAATGTACCAGCAAACAGCCTCACCCAGCTTCCACATTACTGATCATCCAGGTGAGTACACAGGAGCTTTTGATGTTAAATCCACCCCAGACCTATATTATAAACAGTGGTGGACAATGTACTCAACTTCAGTACTTAAGTCAAAGTACTGATACTCATGGTCAAATTTTCTACAAATCAACTACAAATAAAAGTTATTGGTCAAAATGTTACTCAATTTAAAGTACTAAAGTACTTACCTTTAAAAATACTTAAGTATTGAAAAGTACATGCATTTAAAAATACTTAAATATTCAAAAGTACAAAGTAAAAGGACATTTTCTAATATTAGTACATTGCTGTATTGTTCTCAGTGCCCGAGTCAATCCCCGACTAACGTCTGCTTCCTGTTAATGTGGTATTTTAAGCTGAAAGTGCTTTGATGAAAAGAAAACTCCTTCCTGCAGAGTGTGCATAATACTTTGTTAGTTGACTGTTCGGTCTTGCTTTTTTGTTTTCAAATTTCCCATCTAAAGGCTAACATGCTATAGAGCATGTAAAACGATAAAACCGTGCTGTTTCCTGTCCTCCCTCTTTATTGTTCGGTTCCGCTGCCGGTCACTTCCTGCTGATTTGCGCATGCACGACGGTAACTCTACCTGGACAAACTGCCTGAAACGCATTGCCAGCATAGACTGTATATAAACTAAGTAACGACACACTTCCTATAAATGTAGTGGAGTCCAAAGTACAATATTTGCCTTTGAAATGCAGCGGAGTGAAAGTAAAAGTTTCCAAAAAAACAAATACTCAAGTAAAGAACAAATACTGAAAAAATGTAGGCCTACTTAAGTACAGAATTCAAGTAAATGTACTCTGTTACTATCCACCACTGATTATAAATCTCCCACACAGATGCTAATTGAGGTATTAGTTATAATATCTTGAACACTTTTCTCTACATCCTTGTATAACAGCAGCGTGTCCAGCAGTTCAGTGATTATTTAACAGAGACTTCACTTGTTGGGACAGGAGCTGCAGTCCATGATTGGCTGTCAGTCTGAACAGATTAAGACACAAATTACAGATCTGGGAGCACATTTTATTTGCCATTTTAACAAGGTTGCAAAAACATCTTTTAATTTGAAACATGACCAAAGTCTGTTTTTTTCCCCAATTCAGAACAAGGTTAAAATACTAATATACTCTTTCATTACAACCAATGGAAGAATGGCCAATGGGAGATTACAGCTAAGTACAGCTGATTCACAAAGCTGCAACCAAGAACAGGCCTGACTCTAATACACCCAGCACTGTGCCGGCTATGTATGTTTTAGGATTGATATTAAAGTAATTTTCCTGTAAGGGTTTTATTGTTGTCATGTCTCTCCTTATATCAGGTGCAGAATTTCTGTAATTATTTATTTTGTTATCGTGCACATTACACAACAGTACCAAACAGGCACTAGGAGTGTATCCTTCAAAAATGATGTGTATTGTGTGGGCAGATGATAACTTAAGTAACACTTGTATTAATTTCAAATTTAAATTTAAATTCTGGCTTGTTGCACACAACATTGTGCAACAAACTATCACACAACAGTCCGGTAGAAAGGATTTCAGTTCATTACAGTTACGCTCATTCTGCTTCTGTATACAGTAGGTATCGCCATAGAAACCTCTGATGGAGCCTTGCTGCAGTCCAGCAGCAGAGCTGGAGAGTTTAAGGGTTGAAGTGCTCTCCCTCTGTTGGCACCAGCTCATTACTTATCCATGAAGGACTGTTAACCACACTGAAATAGAATCAGATCTATTCACAACAATGGTTTTAATTAGATCTGTGTGTGTGTGTGTGTGTGTGTGTGTGTGTGTGTGTGTATGTATGTGTACATTACAGTGTGTGTCTGTGTGTACACAGAGTGCGGGCTCGTCAGTGGACGGCAGCAACCTTGAAACCTGGGAATCCCATGTGAAACGTGACGGTGCGCTTCGTGTGTTTATCACCTAAGACTAATTGATTAATGTGTTTCACCGCTGATGTCGTCTCGCAAACAAATGGCCTTCACCACACACACACACACACAGACACACAAAAACACACACGTACACATCGTTGAACTTTATGTAATTAACGCCCGAATGGACCATGTTTTTCAGATGCGCTAGTGCTGATGTGGAAAATAAGAGGGGATTAATGCAGCCCTCTGTTAATTCCACAGCCGGCTTCAACACAAGAGGCTGACCCGATATAGACAGTGAATCCTATGTAGTTAATAGGGTAATTAATACTTAAGTCTTCTTAACACTGTACCATTTTCTATGGTACCGTGACACAACACCTTGTGTCCACGAAGGGCGTCAAGGGATTTTGGTACAAATCTCCTCCTAACCATCCAATTAAAAAGCTCATCAGCACTCTCATACGCTGTGTTTGGCTGCTTGGTGTGGCAACTCGTTTGTTTGGGAAAAGAGCTATTATAAAGATAATTATTCAACATCATCACCTCATCACCGCAGTCATATGATTCATTTTCAGCAGTGACGGCAGCTGAAAACACGGTTGTTGGATGAATTCAAGCTTGAAAATATTTTACATTAACGCTGTCACATATCATATTTCAGAGTCTGATGTCCAGTCGGTCTGATCTTTGAGTAATGTTGAGTGTGACATGTCAAGGACTTGTATGGGGGTGAAAAGAAGCTAAAAGTCTCCCTGATCAGAGGGATAGATGACAAAGGAAATGGGGAGTGGAGAAGAGGGAGGAAGAGTGTGGAGGAAGAGAAGGTGAAAGGGAGAGAGAGAGAAAGTAGGGTGCGATTTCCTGTGCGACAGAGCCCCACAGCAGACACGGGAGGAATAGCAGGTAACCCGTGCAGTGAAGAGAGGATGGATGCTGATATATTTTTCTCATGTCACCTCACTGCATCCACTGGAAAGACATTTTAGTGAACAAAATTACACATTTAAGGTCATTCATCCAAAGAACCAAATAATCAATAGGGTAAAACATTTTGATCTTATACTGTTCAGGCCTACATGGGGATTTAATGATCACACATAAGGATGGATGTCCAGCTGTGGTTCATCAAACCCTGAAAAAAATATGTTGCAAAAATATCTTATAGTTAAGTTGAAAACATTAACAAACAAGGCAACAGATTTGATTCAAAGACTCTTTTTAGTTTCACCTTCTTTGTCGTGTAAACTGAATTTTCTTGCTCATGCAATACATACGGACGCTTCTTAGATCGCCTGTTTAAAAGCGTTCATGAATATTGTATTGTGTGTTGTTCTGTTGTTTCTAATCCCCAGGTGAATTGTTAAATATTTATTGCCCCACGCTAACTGTGCTATGTAACCTTATAAGTATCTGGGATGGTGCAGATGAGTATCGAATCAACACTACTGAAGAGAGAAGACACATCATTCTCAATACAATACCATTCATGTGATTTACTTTAACTATAAGAACAGATTTTTCAGTTCCAATCAATCAAATGTTAAATCAGTCACTAAGTAAAACAGTCATTAGAATGTTATGAATACATTTATGACCGTGAGTACATCTGGAGCACCACTGATGGAAATATTTAATTCAAATCAATTAACTTGAATTGATGCTTCAAACAGTCCACTTCACAGTCACAGGGCTGATCCATCCATCGTCTATACCTGCTTATCCACTTGGGGGCTGGAGTCTATCCCAGCTGCCAGTGGGTGAAAGGTGGGGTAGATCCTGGACACATCGCCCGTCCATCACAGGGCCGACTGAAGGGGTAACAATAGGATAATTTGTTAATTTTTGTAAATTTTTCTATTGTAGATGAGGGTAAACTGTTCCTAGACAAAAACTATGACTTTCTACAAAAAAGGCTGCTCATCAGACCTTTGGTGAACACACTGCACAACCTGCTGCTTGTGTGGGAATGTGGGAATGAGAGGCAAATTGATATTTAAAAAGTTTTTTTTCCACAATTTTACTGTAATAGTTTAGAGTTTGTAATTCAAACCGAAAGTAGAAAAAATTATGATTGTGAAAAAGACAAAATAAAGACCAAACTGAAAGCCAAAATGATCTACAACCATATGTGTAGTTTTACAAATAGAAATACATGCAAATATTATCCTGAAAACCACATTTTAAAATCCACGTAATGTATAAAAAGTGTGTGTGTGTGTGTGTGTGTGTGTGTGACCCAGAGAGACGCAGCCACCAACACTGTTCTGTTTTCCCAACAAACATAATTTCCAGTAATTATTACCCACTAAGCTAATAGCTCGCCGCTAACAAAATGGCTTGGCTACACCTGTCGGTTGCATGTCTCCTTACAACGTGAAGACAGTCGGCAGGGACTCCCGGCGGTGAGACCACGGCGTCCCTGACTGGTAATACATTTTACAGTTTCACGCACTTTTAAGAAATGTCATAATAAAAATAAATGAATGAATAACAACACTGAGTCTGGCAAAACAAATTACATTTCAATGTGGCAAACACCATACACTAAGCCAGTCACATCATGGGTATAGGCCCCCGTGCAAATATTTTTTTTTTGTGCCCCCACCCATGCCCGAAACACTGGAGCACCTCGGCCACGCTACACGCAGGCACACACACACACACACACAGACACACACACGCACAGCCACTCAAGAGAGGCTAGGCTAATGCTAAATGTCATGCTACGTTTTCTCATCAATTTTCATCCACTTGCTTTTTTTTTCTTGCTGAAATGAGAAACAACTCACCTCATGCCATCGCGACTCATCATGACTGACAGATATCAATGTGATTGGACAAATAATCATTTCCTCCTCCCATACCAGCCACTCAGCGTTACCTTACCGACCCACCCCAAGCTATTCTGTTCACAATAACAGTGCCTGTGGCAATTCAGGACAGCTGCTTTTTGTTTTTTTTTCTTCCTTCATGGGCCCCTGACGGTATCTGGGCCCCGGTGCATCTTTATACCACTGAAGCCAGTCCAAACCTCAGTCATCTTATTCCAGTACAACTAACGTGAACTGTTGAGTAGCTACACCTTTAGTAGGGCTGGGGTTATCATAACCTTATCTGTAAATTAGTGCTCAGATGTGGTTTATTTCACACAAGATAACATTGTTTTTTTCCCCTCTCTGTATTTCAGGCTTCAGATGTCACAACTCGCATGTGGATAAAGCTTTAATTAGTCAGAAACAACAGTCCAGTGAACATCTGATATCTAAGTGCCCTAATCAAAATGTGCTGTTCGTTGAAGGTAACATCCAAATCGGTACAACTCGGAACAAAAGCAAACTGAGTCATCATGCCATTGAAGTGCGCAGTCATTTCAGACGTTTAATTCGACACTGTAAAGGAGCTGAAAGGTCAGCGTGGTCAACAAAATGGCCACAATACTCACAGACTGTTCGACATACTCTGAATGTGGGGAACAAGAGCTTTTTCAACCTTTAAATATGACACATCCAGGGAAAAGCCTATGAGACAAGTGTGACCACTCTCAATTGTGTGCCTCCTTTAAATGTGATGACTACACACAACGATGCGGCACAATAGTAAGTGGCATAGCCGGGTCCAAATAATCAGCTGAATGAATGCATTTTTCAGACACCATTATTCGGATGTGGCGATGCGCACACAACAAACGTACCCCACAACAAACGGAGGCATCTGGAGGAGGGAAAAAAAAGTTCCTTTCACTGAGCTGGCATGATAAGAGCGTCTGTATTTCCACTCCCTTTATCACTTCCCGTCCCAGACAATGGATTGAATTTCAAAAGCCAATAAACAAGGGAGATGTCCATTCTGCATGGCAGTTATCACAAGCCAGCGTCCCACTCTCATTTGCTCACCCTCCCCTCCTTCCTTCTTTTCCTTCCCCTTTTTCAGAAATGAGTAGGAAAAGAGAGATGAAAATTAAAAGTGGGGAGGGAGAGCTGAGAGAGAAGAAAAGGAGCAGAGGAGATGAGACGCCTTCATGCTCTGGCTCTTCTTTCATTGGACTGATAAAGGAAAGCATCAAGGCCAGGGGTGGATGTGTTTTTTTCTGTTAACTGAATGAGGCTTTTGAGGGTGATAGTGAGGAGCCGCTCCCCTGAGAGATGTTTGGAGGAACGGGGAGTGGTGAGCCAACATAATAAATATTCTTATCTGTTATTGTCATTGTAATGGGACAGGGCAGAGGGAGGGAGGATGCGACAGCGGATAGCTCTGTCGGTGCCAAGGGACCTGACTGTGTTGACATGCAGAGGAGAGAAAATCAAAGGAGAGACGGAAAGTGAGAGGCGAAGGAGAGAGCGAGAAAGATTTTAAGCCAGAGGGAGTTTGCGTGTAATTATTGATGGGTCGTCCTGGTTGGGAAAGAGGATATAAACAAGAAAAGGTGACAGTGAGGCTTTTCTCCTGCAGCCTATTGCTTTACTGTATCACTCACTGCCAGGTGTTCTCAATAGACGGGAGGAAGTGTAGTTAAGTACAAAGGCATATCATAAATGGGCAATTATGCCTGCTTTCTTTTAGCATCACTTTGAGGAAACATCAGCTTTACAACTGAAGTGTGTGATGGGCTAGGGAAAAAAAAAACAAAAAAAAAACTGGCATGCTGGTAATTAGAACGACAACATTTTGCACCAAAAACAGTTTCCACCATCCAAGGATTCTTTCAAGAAGAAAATTAATAAGGGACACTCGCATGGAGTTAAACTTTAGTGAACTCTGTGCGAGCAAATTTATGCTATTGACCAATTGCAAATTGTCTTGACACTGCTGGTCGCCGAGGGAAATGAGATCCAGAAAGGAAGCTATCATATTAACTGTGTCACACCATCCAGTCTTATAAAATCCTGCTCTGTTGGAGAATCAACTGCTTCACAGTTGAAGGACGAGTGGTGCAAATGTTTTTCTTTTTTAGAAAATGAAAAAGAAAATTGACTGTAAATGTGTAGGTCGATAGCTGGGATTTTGAGAGCACGTAAGAAAAAAATCAGGTGTATTTGACCATTTATGAAAAGGTTGCGGAGTGTTTTTGTATGGCAGTGCTAATGCCACTACTTGGCAGCCATGATGATGACATCATATGGGCTCAAGGCTGAATCTCCACGGGTGTTGCTCTTCAGTATAGAAGGAGTAAAGCGGCAGAAAGTGACTCTGACGGCAACGACTACACAATTTTGTTGCAACGATCCCAGTGCTTCTGCAGTCTAATTCAGCATATGTGTCTTCTACATGCTGAGCCCATGTGATGTCAGAGCATTTCAGACAATCAGAAAATTTCCCCAATTTTTCTGATTGGTTGAAATATTTATGGAAGCCTCCATGAAATTGTTCATGACTTGTCAATTCTGCTTCAGCACCGAGTTTCAGAGATGATCTCTTAGTTGTATGAGCTCTTTATTTTGAAACATGCACATGAAGATTATGTCATAATCTTCCAAACTGTATTTTGACTCTATTTTTTCTATTTCTTTAATTAAGGTCCAGTTTTGATCTGAGACACAGACTTGGTTTGACTGAGTTAAATAAGGTTTTGGTTGTGGCTACAAAGTTCTAACTACCCTATTAAGTTATCCACATCACATCAACACTGGACATTAAACTCTAAGTGTAGTATTATCCAATATGGGAATGATTCTTCAGTATTTCCTGCAAATACTCTGATGTATGTGAGCTATTTGAAAAGAACCTCCACTCGTAATATGAAACCATGGAAGTTCAATTTAACTTTGTCGATCACCAAATACACTTCACAAAAACACCCCAGGAGGTTTACTCTAAGGACTAATAAAGAGGTAGTAGTTGAGTCAGGGGGCTTATATACAGAGCGCCAATCCATCTAAAGGTCTTGTCGATCGCTGCCCAATTTCTCCTCCTTGGGAAAGACCCCGCTGATGGCCCTCTAATGGAACGCCATTTTGCACACGTCTCCTCCCCCTCATATATTATCATCCGATATATTGATTCATCATCTGTACACACCACGTTCCCGAGACTTCGCGCTCTCTCCCCCAGTTAAATGGTCAGCTGTGGACAGTTAATGTGAGTTATCATGGTGGGGTTCCACCTATAGACTCAACAGACTATGGTCTCCAATGCCCAGTGGACAATTACAGTGTCCAGTGTGCAACAATGTATTTCCAGCTAAATGGACTTGCCGTAACATATCACTTTAGCCCTGGGACTTATATATACATTCTCTTAACAAGTTCTTGATGCATGTGATGTATATTCCATTTAAAGCACACCCTAACTCTCTTCTTTATAGACAAGACGTCACACGGAGCATTAAAAACATGAAATAGCCTGTGTTCTGCAGGTCTCACAGCCTCATACACTGACACGTCAAAGCTCCTCTCTGGGACCGTCTCGCTTTCACTCATTTTCCGTAAAAGATCCCAGTACAGCAAAGCGCGTGTGCTCGTGTGCGCTGGGTATGTGTTAGAGTGCTGCTCCTTTACTTTGAATGTGCTACTATGTACTGTATGTTCCACGTGTACATGTTGCTTTAACCAAACAAAAAGAGAGAGAAAAAAAAAATCCCCCTATGTTATTGATTTTGTAGTAAAGCCTCACACAGAACAAACACAAACTTGTACATTCACACAAGCAAACACGGACATATACTGTTTTCTATCTTATTGTGATTTCCTTGTAGTTTAGGCAAGCTGGCTGCCAGGCTCCATGTTCAGTCTGATCAATTATTTAAGCTACCTTGAGCTCTCTGGGTTTTCCCAGGATTTATTAGGTCCAGCTGCTGGAAGTCTGGCACAATGAAAAACATGATGCATGGAGAGAGAGACAAATACCACAGGGACGCGTCAGCCATGTGCCACTTAATGCCAAGAGGGGGGCATGAGAAGTGTAAGATCTGATTTTCAAAGTAGTGTATGGGATGATGTCTTTGCTTCTCGACGGACAGCGTGCTGGAGGAAAGTTGGGCGAGCTGAGTACCCGGTGCTGCTGTGTATGATGGTGCAAATGACACGATGGCAGACTGCGCCTGAGATGAGTTGCTTTTAACTGGAAGGAATGGCACATGGGAACAAAGACAGTGTGTGTGTGTGTGTGTGTGTGTGTTTGTTTGCGCACAGCATCCAAGTGTACTTGTGTGCAGATGCTGCTTAGCATTCGTGTGCGTGCGTTCGTGTGCACATGTTTTCTCCCACACAGTGGCAGCCTGCAGCAGTAATGAACAGGGCCTGGGGATAGCTGAGAGGATGGGAGGTGGCAGATCATAAATAATCATTTATCCTACCGTTTCCCCTGCCTCGCTGCCTGACAGACCACTGGGTACAGGCAGGGAGCAACCAGCAGCGCGAGCAGAGACGCAGCTGCACCAGCCAGGGCGCATATGTGGCCTCAATGCTTTGGGGAAGATTTTCTTCACAGCAGGTCCATCTCGCTGATACTCCAACGAAATAAGCAAAAACAGAAACTATAATATAGTGAAGATGAGTCGCAGCCTGTGAAAAACACAGAGAATATTTGCAAGGAAAAGCCGAGCAGACAAAGCATCTGACAAGAAAGGCTGCCATAAACCTTGAGAGAGTATATAGTAATGAAAAGGTAAATGAAAATCAAAAGCTGGTCTGTATTGTTATGTGTGTTATTTATCTTAAAATCAATAGCCACCTCACCCATTAACTTTTAATGTGTACTTCCAATTGGAGCCTGAAATTAAACAGTGCTGGAGGGAATCAACAGCACATAATGGCAGAGCCCTGGGGGCAAATTCACTCATAAACACAGGTTTGCCATTCCTGCAGAGGAGCAGTATTGGCTTGTGAGTGGCAAAAATTTGTTCTAACCACAGGGGTGATAAACTGAAGATCTATGGTGCACTTAAGACCACTGTCAAAAAGCTTAGTGCTATTAGTCAAGCAACATGAGGCATTCACAATCATTCACAATAGTGTAGTCTATAGAAGCGCAGTGGCTTGTGTATCACAGCAGCATGGTGCTGATAAAAGGAGATGCAGAGAAAGGGATATTGTATTCTCTCAGTATCCACAAGTCCCAGTGCTCCAAACTTTGTATTGCATTTACATTTGATGAGAATTTTTCTTAGTGTGCAAAGACAGGGGAATAAAAACAGACATTTTCTGGAGAAGCACATTATTTGGACTTGTACAGGGTTAGTTTGACACAGAACATTTTCTTGGAAATTGAGTTTTTTAAAACAAAGGATCAAGACTTGATCCTCTCGTCTTTGTTTCCGTTTTTAGCTTTAGCTGTCTGTCTAAGTCTCTGTCAGTCTGTCTGTCTGGCTGCACACACAGGCCTACGTATGAGCTCTAACTAATACAAACTACCGTTTCTGTGCTCAACACTCAAAGAGCAACATTAATCAGAGCTCCAACACCTCGGTCTTCTCCAGCCAAGCAGAGTAAATCAGGACGAAGTTGGACAGAGAGAAAAGAGGAAATGGCTTTGATTTAATTTATGGTTTTCGCTTTCATGTCGCCACATGCCTGACTAAGTGTCAAAGTGGCATTTATGATGTATGAAATTAAATTACGGAGGAACACCACCACACACAAAGCACAGCACACCTGCAGTGTGTTTTCACCCCAGCAGCTTTACTGAAAAGCTCCTTCATCTCTCTTTTTGCCTATTTCTTCACTGTCTACATAGCGCGGCAAGAAAGCAAATCAAATCTTTATTGGGCTGGTAATCAAACTTAAACCTGTTTCAGGCCCTGCATTTTATATGGTGTAACATTTGGCTCTTATTTTTTCAGTGAGTGGTATTAACATAAATTTTTAACAAAACTTGAGAAAAAAGAAAACTGATGGGCTGAGATGATGAACATTTGGATGAATAAGTACATTTATGTTCAACTGCTGTCAACGAAGAGCCATAAATTTCATCCAAAGCTGTCATAAAAGCTCCCAGGGCAAAATCTCACATTTGTGCGCTTCTGCCTGCGATGTTTATCCCTTACTGATTATTGACTCATCTCACTCAGAGAAATTGATTCGAATATGCTGAATGTACAAACTCTGTCCAGTGACCAGTGTAACAGTGGAAGACAGTAAAGGCCAGAACTTCTGCAAATAAAAAAAATAATGATGTAACACTTTATGAATCCCATCTGAGAAATTGTCTTTATGTTCTCTCCTGCCAGGTGGTTCAGAGCAGGGAGTCAGATACAGTTCAGTGCCACTGCAGCTGGTAAATACGGTTACATCCTACCTCCATCAAAACATCAGCTTGGAAGAAGAGCATTTATGACCTATTAGCTCCGCTCGGTTGCTAAACAGAAAGCTGAGCCATATTTTTGGTTGTCAATTTATTTGCAACTATTAATTATTTCAAATACAACTACAGAGTTATGTTTCACAAAACGGATTTTGAAGTTTGATTGACCTGAACTCCAGTCTCATACACATTGGGTAGCATCCTCGGGTTCAACGGTCAGACCCGCCTCTTCACTCCTCCTTTCATATCCAAATATGGTCACTATGGCTTCAAACAACCAACAAACTCCTGGCTATAAAATTCAACTCCACAAAACAAACAGATGACATCACATTAGCTTTGTTCTCGCTACACACATGTCTATGGCTCAACATGATCCAACCGCTTCAACAGAGGTTTGTTTGTTGTCACCTAGCAACCAGACTGAAGTGATGTTTGGTGACATTCTGTAAAAACCATAACAAGTTGTTTCTAATTGACCCATTTGCAGCTAAACCAACATCAGAATCTAAATCAACACTCTACAGTTGGTTACAAGTGGATATAATGATGCTATTAGTGGTAATTGCTCTGGGCAAGATGATGAAAACCTTTTCTTTTTTCAATCAGAAAATCAATGTGATTGAACTCTGATATAACAGTAAAAATAATTTTTTTGGCTAACATTGTTAAGTAAGGGAACACTACAACCAATGAAGGATTAAAAAGACATTTTTTATTTCAGGTGGACTTCAATAGTGATTAGCCGGGCCCCTCTGAGAAGTTGGAGCGTTACCACTCAGCTGTCTCCAAGCGCAGTAACACCGATACAATTCTGCTGCACTGTGGGTTTTTATCAGTTCTCGCTGCTGTTTATCATTAAACATGATAAGCTGCAGCTCTGGTGCTCTGTCCGTGTCGACACAGGATGTGTTCAGCCACAGTATTGAGCTGTACATCACCCACATGTGGCAGCATTCAGAGCTCCACACACAGTCGCTGCAGTTAAGCACATAAAATGCGAGGAGTTGAAGCATCCTGGTCCTACACTGGAGATGTAAAATGTGTCTTCTCATTTGTCTGTAGCTGAAGAACTAAAACTGTGCCAGTGCCCAACAGCAAAACATCTGCGTCCATCTTCCTTATTTATGTCACTCTTAAACACTGCAATGCCACTTATAATGATGACTTCTAAAGTTTAAGTGGATCTCATGAAATCATTTTGAATCTTTGGGCTGCAGGATAGTGTAAGCTCTTGTTCAGAAGTGGATCTCATGAAGGCATGACCTGTCTTTCATTGTCACAGCAGACAGTGTCTGCTGGGTATAAATACACTGTGGCAGGGTCACACTACAGAATTCACATTATGCTCCCTTATGTTGGAAATAATACAAATACATATGTGTGTAGAAGGAAGAGGAAGACTATGTGGATTATCTGTGAGGTTACATATTTTCATATAATCTCATCCAAGTATAAAAAACTGTTTTGGTGTTGCCCACAATCCAGATCGAAATCAAATCAACTATCTGGATAAGCCCAAAAAGACATTTCAGATAGAAGTGAGGAGTGAGCTGTCAGGTGGCCACTGGAGACAGTTGTGTTCCTGAAGTAAATTTGTTCCAATGATGGCGAACCAAAGGTGAAAAACTCCTGTTTGGGTTTATAGTAAGATTAATAGGAAAAAGTTTCATTGAGAACTTTGTGTCCACACATAGACTGTGTATAGAAATGGATATAGCAACCGAGGTGTTGGCATAAGGCCAATGCAATGTGCAGCAAAGTGCAGTACCGTTGATGGCCACTAGATGATGGCTCCAAACAAACGTGGTTCCAATTGATCCAACAACTGTCATTTTCACAAGTCATTCTGATGTCATTAAGTAGATGTTAGGCCTCAAAAAGAGAAAGATTAGCGGATGTGGTTAGTTTGATTGACAAGTCTGTCCAATAAGGCAGCGCTGAAGTCAAGTCTCATACAAACTGACACAGGTTCAAGGGTCAGACCTGCCTTCTTACTCCTTCCTTCATATCCAAATATGGTCACTTCTGTCTCCAAACAACCAACATGGCCACGTCACATTAGCTTCGTCCATTCTATATACAGTCCATGCATCCACATTAAGTTTTGCGTAAAGATTTTCCAGCACCTGCTGTTATTGTTGTACATGTCTAAACTGTTGTGTGTGGGCAAAGACAGGACCCAAAACACAAGAAAATCTGACATTAAAGATTCAACCAAAGGATTTAATAGAAAGGAAAATATTGCATACCAGCTGCAGGATTATTAAAAAAATCCATCCCAAAACAATCCAAACACAAAAAAACAAAAGGAGTGAACAAAACTTAAAAATTACAAACTAGCAGAACAAAGCAAAGACAGGACTGGCAGGGTAACACGAGGATCTGGCAAAGGACAAGGGAAGGCACGCTGATTAAATACAGACGGGGAGACGAGACACAGGTAAAAGTAATTGGGACGGGGCTGATAATCAAAAAGAGAGGAGAAGAAGAACAAAGACAGGAAGTTAAAACTCAAGTACAACCATAAGTAAAGTACAACTATGAGTCAAAACAAAAGTGATCATGACTGAAAAACACACTGATACTTAGTTGCTTATTTCAACAGAAATAAAAGAGTATGTTTTTGTTTTATACATATTTGTAGTGTGATTCATTTTTTTTAGTTTGAATGGTTTTTACTGTTCCAATAAGTAACAGTAACTGAACCTCTAATTAAGAGTTAACAGTTTGACCTAACATTTGAGATTTCATGCAGTACTTAGCTGCGACCAGAGGCGTTAATCTTTGGCTAAAATTCATCCCGGCCCTTACAATCTGAATAATGAGGCTTCATCTAATCCCTGACCTGCTAATACTTCCCCTCGTTTCCTTGGTGCTTGGACTTCACTTCAGCTTACCTCCCTTTATACTGTCTCTGCTTCCTCTCACAAGCAGCGACCTCCTTCTTCACACTGGTGAAAATCTGCTGAGTAACTCCCACCACCACCACCTTACTGCCCCCTCCCACTCCTTCCTCCTCACCCCCACCCCTCACACACACACATACATACACACTGGGCACCTACAGAAAGTGATGGGAGGAAGAAGGGAGGAGAAGGTGAAGGGGGGTTGCTGCTGCTGCTGACGTTACGCGGCTCACAGGACTTGCCCGTAAATGAACTCATTTTTCATCCTGCCTTCCTCCCTCCTCCCCCTCCTGTTAATGACTGGCACTTTCCTCATACGGAGCACCGGCCCTCTGAAGAGCCTGGCGAGTGACAGAGCACCATTCATCTCCTCATGACGGAGGACGGGGGGGTAGGGTGAGAGCGGGAGGTAGGGCTGGCAGACGGACATGCGGACAGATGCGGGGGGAAGAAAGAGATGGAGACAGGTTGCAAGCAAGGCTAGATTAAGGAACACTTCTAACAGTGGGAGCAGGTAGCAGATAAAAGAGTAAAGGAAAGAGGTGCTGGCTACCACAGATGGGACAGGCACATGTACTTCCTGTCTTTCTGATGTGCCATACAGCTCAAGTCCCAGATGAACCATCAAATAAATCAATAATCAGCATATTTTGGTATTGATTTTTAATTACTTTCTAACTTTGATCAATACAGTTGACATCGAGACAGCTAATGAAAGCTTTCAGACTTGCTGTTGTAAACACTTGGTGTCCACTGGGACTTTTCTGTGAACACAGCAGGTGATGCAGTTTATGTTTAGAAAGGTGATGTCAGTAGATAAAGTTGCATAGACTGTATCTAGAAATGGAGGAAGTAACCACGATTCAAATATGAGGCCAATGTGGAAGAGAAAAAAATGCAATACGTCCGACAGCCACTAGATGCTGGCTCCAAAAAAACTCTAGCTTGACTTCAATTCAAAAATTAGCATTTTCAATCATTCGGTCAATACGTTTTTTTCCACAAGTTATTCTATAATTAGCTAAAGTCAACTCTTCTTCTCAGTAATCTGGTCCATCTGAAAAAAAATCTTAACTAGATATTTGGCTCAAAAAGAGGAATACTTAGGGGCATGGTTAGTTTGATCCACAGGTCTGGTATCCAATGAGATCAGCTCTGAACTCGCCTCATACACATTGGGCAGTATCCTCAGGTTCAAGGGTCGGACCCGCCTCCTTACTCCTCCTGTCATATGCAGATATGGTCACTTCTGCCTCCAAACAACCAACATGGCAACGTTCAAATGCCAAACTCCTGGCTTCAAAAGAGTCCACAAAGCAATCCTATAGACAGTCTGTGTAAAGCACAGTGACCACTGTCAGGCTAAAAGCAAATGTCAAGTAAAGAAAATCAACAATGGATTCAGATTTTATCTTCTCGCAAGATGGCAGGTTAAACTAAATTAAATTACCACTGTCCAATCAAATTAGGACAAAATGACTTTAGTAATTTTAAAAACAAAACACATACATAAAACCACAGTCAGCTCAAACTGCTTTTTCTTTCACTGTGCTTGCAGAAGAATCAGGCACAAATCTTCAATGCTCAACACTTCACCCAAAAATACAATATATACTTTAAACATCAAGCTCTTCCCTCTGTGGACCTGAACGATGGCTGGTACAAGGAAAACTGTCTCTCAGAGCACAGCAGCTGTGGTTAGTCAGGTTTGATGAGACAGGATGATGTCTTACTGGCACTTTTCTAATACATTCAGATAAATCTTATTATGTCACAGTGAAATGGGAAAATCATTTTTAATCTTTGGGCTTCAGGACAGTGTCAAGTCTTGTTCAGACTGAACCGAGGTCATGAGTCCTCATCTCTGCTGCTGTAGAAACACCTGAATACTGTGTTTGGTGTTTACCATTGTATTTTAACTGCATTTATGGAAGACTTTGCTACTTGAACAAACAAAGCATGTCGCCTCTTTTTGCCTCAAGAACAACCTGGGGCTCGGTGTCTTGCTCTAGGACAACTTGACATGAGGAGCCAGGGATCCAATCACAAACCCTGCAATTAAAGGGCGACCTACTCCTCCTCCTGGGCCACATCATCTATACATGTAAACATCTGCATTTTATCTTCAATCAACAGCTGAAAATCTACCGTTCACTCATTTCAATAGTTTTCTTCAAAGTCCAAAAACGACTGTTACTGTGTCGCCTCCTTCTTCAACAACTATTTCAGTGTTCCAATGAGAATGAATGAACACCGCTGTCTATCTGCGCTCTCTTACTTTGAAAATGGGGTATGTTGATGATTTGTACTGAAACAGCATTTACCTCTATGAACCCAGCAGGTTTTCCACAACAAAAAACAGAAGATTTCACTTCAGGTAAAACAGAGATACGTTTGCAGGTGGTGAAATACACTCATGGTGCCCTGTGGATTTCTTGTAAACAAACGCAGTTGTGTTTGCAATTTTGTGAATATTTGAAACCTCAGTTGTTTACATTCCTCTTTGCTAGCTTTCTTCTCGCCTGCATTTGTTGATGCATTTCTAAGTTTCTTGGCATACTACAGACTCTGTCCATCAACACAACAGTGAAAACAAATATTTGATGTAATTGTATTTTTCACAGCAACAGAACATTTTAGATAAAATGCAAACTGTCAGATATATGGAGCTCCATTATTTAAGGAATATGAGCAATTAGTCCCACATAGGCTCCAAGTCTACATCTCAAATATCAAATTACCATAAGTGCTTGGAAGATGTCTGCCTTTGGTAGACTGGAAAATGATCCTGCGCTCTTGATTAAGAGCACTGTGCAGATCAAATACACCCTCTCATTACATATAATTAAATAAAGTATAAATATGCATGAGCCAGTGATGAGCATCTCCATCTCCTGATCACTTTTAGGGGTCGACCTTTTGCTCTTTTCGCAGACTCTGGGATGCTGTGTCAACGCAGGTGTGATCCAAAATAGAACAACTGTGATTAAAAATTCAAGCGTGCGGCGGAGAAAAACACGCCCCACTGTTCAACACAAATCTAATTGCACTGCCTGTTTCCTCCACTATCATATTACCTGTTGGTGGGATGACGGATCGCTGAGCCTAAACAATGCTATTAGGATTCGGTGCCAGTGACTCAGATCGCAGGTTCGGTTTTGCAAGTAAACAACATTATTGTGATACTGGAGAGTGTGATTAATTATGATTATACAATTATGATTA
>OOFC01003009.1:8160-20229 GCA_900323345.1 Pseudochromis fuscus | reverse complement strand
CATATTGTGACTTCCACCAAAGATATTACTAGTATTAGTCTTGCGTTTATTTATATCAATATTAGCTCCACAGCATCGTGGCTGTTTAAAGATGTCTGTTGCATGTTTCTAGCTTCATTTGTTTTTTTTATGATGCAAGTTTCAAAGATCGATTTTTTCATATTCTGGATCATATTATCCCAAATTATTCCTTTATCCGGATCAATCTTTGATATATTGTAGACCATGTTAGAAACTTCTCCTGTATTTTTTTTCAAAGTGTCTTGACCATTTTTGGTGGAGTCAAATGCATAAATGTTGCATATGGCCCTATCTCCCAATGTTAAAGAATCCTTCAAAAAATTCCTGGATCCAGACGGTGATCCGGATCACTTCCAAAATCTAATCATTTGTTCCTTATCCCCATCTGGACAATCCCTGAAAATTTCATTAAAATCCATCTGTAACTTTTAGAGTTATTTTGGAAACCAGCAGACAAACAAACAAACAAACAGACAAACGCCGGCAAAAACATAACCTCCTTGATGGAGGTAATTATCTAATGTTAACATCAGGAGTAAAATACCACTTTGTTAAAAGTTTTATTTTGATGCCACAACCTAAACCAATGCAGCAAGCATTATGGGGGTGGATCTGCATCTTGACTGTGACATAGAGCGCTGCTCTTGTGTTTATAAAAACAAAGGGCATTATTACAATGTTCATTTGCACAAATTGGAAACAGGATATGTTAGCGAGATCAAACTTAAGTTTTACTGGTCCAATATACTGGAATTGTTGATAAATTGTAGTAATTTTTAAAAGCAAAAACTTAAATTATTTGCCACTTTAAGCTTCTCCAATGTAATGATTTCCTGCATTTCTCAGTCTTACACTACTTTTAAAGGAAAACTGGTGGTGTTTGACTGTCATTTGTTAGAACAAGCAAATTGGAGCTTGGATACTTGGCAATCTGTTTTTGACATTTCATGATTTTTATGGGTGAATAAGGATTGATTAATTAATAATATAAAGAATAATTAGAAGCTGTTATTAACAATGACATCTGTACTTTTTGAATTGTCACTCATACGAACTTCATGTGAAAGTTTGAATTATTCTTCAGTTTTATTAGTGGATCGTGTTTGAGTTTGAATTAAACTTCAGTGTCTATATTGGGCTTGTGTTTGAGACAAATCAGCACAATCTCTCTGTCTACAACACCATCTGGGCCCCAGACGCCATGCTCACACAAGTACACACACACACACACACACACACACACACACACACGCACGCACAGACAGAGTTCTGGAGTGCTTCATTAGGGACTGTGCAGTGACATGTTTGTCAACAATAAGGCAAAGTAGATTAGATGTGTGTTAAACTAAATGGATGGACGAGTCGAGCTTGAAAAGAGCAAGAAGTGGCACAGTGACAAATTTCTTGTGGAGCACTTGCATTAGGAAGACGATCCCTGTTGTGTAACCTGGCACTTGAGGCATGGTGGAGATGGATGAGGACAAGGAGTGTGTGCGTGTGTGAGAGAGGATATTTAAGTGTTTTGACATCGTCTTTGCGTGTGAGCAGCGTAAAGCTTCTTTGTGAGGGGTGACAGCACGTCATTTTGGGTCATAACCGATGCAGTTGGGTAGAGGGCTTACGTCCTTTGAAGAGACTTTCTTGAAGGATTAAACAAAAGTTGAGTAAATAAACACCAAAGGTCAAGAGTTTACAGGCGTTGTTGCAAAGCTGGCTTGTTGCTTGTGTAGTTTTTGTTGGATTACTGAAACCTGCTGGTAAACCCCTCCATCTGATTGTGTCATCTTCAGTCTGTGTGCTCTGTCCACATTAAACTGCCTATGCATTAGGTAAAAAATGTAATCTATACATAATTGCATCTATACTTTGCAAGTATCTTTTTCACATCCTTTTTTTATTGTGATTGGTTGAAATACATGTTGACTACATCCAAATACTCCTCTGCAGCCTTCTTCCTGCTTCCCTTTTGCTCTCCAGAAGATTCATCTGTGAAAATTATGGGTCCAAACAAAAGCAAAATTAAAGCTCCTGCAAAAAGCCACAGGAAAGCTGAAAGAGATTAAAGAGAAGAGAAGAATAGGGCAGATAGAGCAGCACAGGGTGCAGTGTGGAGTGTTGGAAAGTGTCCAGCCGGTCAGTAAGCCAGGCCCATGCAGCAGACAACATCACATCCAACAGCTATCACATTCACGCAGTGCATGTAGCTTCGACTGGCCTATATGGCCTCCACCATCTTCTCTGGTGTGACCCACATCACTACAAACACACACAGAGCACACACACGCAAGCAGCCCTGGCGATGGTGCAACATGACAATAGCTAATGAAGCGTGTCAGTGAGCTAGCTAGCAAACTAGCAGGCCTGCCCTGCCTGTCTGGCTTCCTGGCCTCCATTATTCCCACCAGCCCCTCCTCGCATGTCTGAAAGGAAAACAGAGGATTACCTTTACTTTCTTTTACCTGCCTGCCCCCCACCCCACCCTTTATTTTGCCTCCATTGTGGGACAATTGGAGAAGGAGACATCTCATGCGTGCCATCTCCACTCTGTGCCTCTGAGGACTTTCACTGATGTAGGAATGGTAAATAAAGGTGTCTGTGGGTGTCATGTGTTGTCGAAACTGCCCTGAAATGTTAAGGACCTTTCAAACTAGTTCAACCTGACTGCATTGCTGTGTCACCGCAGAGTAAGTCTGGGAATTTCCACTCTGTTCAATGAAATCCTATGTGGTTAATCAGTAATAAGAATCACTGAGTCAAACATCCAGCAGCCAGGAACAAGACACCTCACGACTAGGGTGTCCATCACCATAGTGATACCCCCAAGGAGTGCTCAGGTGATCTGGGCTCAGGCACCTGATCTGCCCACGGTGCCTTGGTCGGGTTGTGGTGTCACCTAGGTTGTGTAGTGTGAGGTCAAAGGTCACACTATGGTACCACTATATGTGTGAAAATGAATGAAAAATCCATACACTGTAGGATGGTGCTGTTACTGTGGTGCGATGAAACTGAAATCCCTTTTTGATGACTAACTTATATGGAATCAATATTTCCTTATTATATATGAAAAATGCCCACTCACTGTTAACCCTGGCAACACGCCCTGACACTGCTTCAACACTACTTAAAATTCTCGCATCCGAGAGCACAAACCTTTTCACATTTGCTAACCTTCAAAGCTTTGAGGAAATTACCACTAAAACAAATCTATGAACGAAATGTTGCCACTGACTTCACATGTCGAGCAGTAACAACAATTATGGTCATTTTGACTTTGCTCCAGATTGTGTGTGTTGCTGTGTGTGTCCGGGCCGTGTTGACTCAGTGTGTTTACATACACAACATTCCAGCCTTTCCTCTGGTGCTTTACTTGGTCATTTCACATCAGTCATGCTCTCACTTCCCTATCTTTTCTCCACATCACTCCCTCTCATCTTTGTTCTGTCTTATCTTTTCCTCTCGCGATACAAATCTTTTTATTATTGCATTGATCAGACTCATTATTGTCACAGAAGTCACTGAGCAGCTGTTTCTGCAAAAATGGTAGCCAACATATAAAATGAACAGAAATTGATACATTTTATTTTTTTTTTTAGCTGAACTCAATTTCTGTGTAACATACATTCCCTGCATCGGCCTTTCCTATATTCATAAAATGAGACATTTGTATTGTTATTGTTTTGTTAGCCACCAGCTGTGCTCTAAGGGACACTCACTGGTTTTGATAAGCAACTCCAACAATGCTATTATTTCACTGTAAAAAAAAAAAAAATCTTTATTTCGATCCTTACTTTACTGTGTAGTGTCTTCAGCTGCAGTTTGGTTAGTTAGCATGCAGCTAGGGCCTTTTCTGTCTCATTAGTTCACAGCTATCTGCCATCAGCATATTAGTCTTCCTGGAGTCGACTTTACTGCCACGACATTGTAAGTTATACTCAGCAGAAACAGGGAAATGGAGGAAGAGTGAAAGAAGGGGAGGGAAAGAGGAGATATAGCAAGGGGGAGAAATTTACAGATTTTTGTTTGGAGAGGAGCAGAGGAACATGGTACGACGATAGCCCTGGGAGGGAGATGATCCCACAGAGGAATTGAGAAAGAGATGATAAAGCTTGGGTGCTGGAGAAAGTGAATGAGAGAGACCGAGATAGAGACAGAGAGCAGAGAACAGGAAAGGACAGCAGAAACCTCAGAGGAAAGCCTCACACACACAAAGATAAAAAGCAGAAGAGGGGAGGAGAGGCGAGGCAAGGAGAGGAGAGAAAGTAAGGGAAGATGGAGGGAGAAGATAGATGGCTCTCTGCAGACTTGCGCAGTGTGTTGGGTAATGCTAGGTCACCGGGGGACTAATCTCTACTGATGCTGCAGCGTTGAAGCAGTGGAATGATAATGGCCTGTTTGTGTTTGTGTGTGCGAGGAGGCATGTGTTTGTTTGTGCAGCTTTGCATATGCATGTGTGTGGGAAAAAATACTGTTTTCATTCCAAGGTACCACTTTTTTGTGTCCTTTTGTCTCCTGCTCCGTTCAAATGTACACAAACACATAAGCATGCAAACTCACACGTTACCCCTCCTGGACGCCTTATGCCCCGTAGGACTGAGTCACCCGTCTGCTGCATAACCGTGAACAGTGTTCATCTGTTGTGTCTGAGAACACTGCTCAGCTGTTGTGTCTCTTTCCTGCAGAATGGTCATGGGAGTGTGTGTTTTGGTATTTTTTCCACAGCAGCTCTGAGTGGGCGGGGTTTATTGAGCTCTGGACCCATGAAAGACTTCCAACATGCCAACTTGGTATGCACCACTCACACCCAGGCCTCAAGTTTGACAGCAGTAATCTGGCGGTAATAGCCAATATCAACACGGTGGTGAGCAGGGCTGAGGTTTGACTGATATTTTATCCAGTCCAAACACAGAATCTGACTCCCTCCAATCTTACTGAGTACCACTATGATCAAAACTTGTTGCATGAGAAACCACAAAGGCTGATTGTTTTACTGGTAGCTGCTAAATTAATCAACATTAATATCAATTAAGCTTCCCTAATTAATTTGCATATCCTTTGGATATAACCTGTGTGGCTGAGAAAATGAGATTAGTGATTGATATAGATCCTTCTGACACACTGAAATAATAGGTGGAACAAAGTCAACATGTTGACTTTTACATCTGATTTTTCACAAACTACTCGATCCAAATCATGGATACCCTGGTTCACAGCTGTTGGACTACAAATATTGATGCACATAAGCTGCAATCAGCTGATCATTTCCCCAGAGAAGAATCTTCACTCTGTCTTTTCACTCACAATCTTTACTAGAGTACAGTCAGCAATCTTCAAGATTACCTAACAGTGGAGTTGTTACACAACTAACATTAACTGGCTACAGCTGATTTAAACTGCCAGCAGTGCCAGCTATAAAACACAAACTGCTCAGAAATACGTAAACTGGTTGTTCTGCTGATTGAGAACCACATCCAAACTGGAACCAGTAATCGTAACCCGAGCCTGGTGGTGTATATATCCCGTTACACATCTCTAGGTTCGGTGTGGGCGTGTACTCCTCTCCCTCATAGTGTCTGGATACTACATGCTAGTACTCCTGCTGATAAGAGAAAAAAATACATTAGTGAGGAGCTGCAAAGAGTTGTTGTTAGCTCTGCCAAGGAGGTTATATTTTCATCTGTGTTTGTCTGTGAGCAACATAAAAAAACCTACTGAACAGATCTCAATGTAAAAAGTTTTTTAGAGAGAGATAGGATTGTACCCAAGGAACAATTTATAAAAATCTGGCAAGATCAGAAAATGCAAATCAGTTTGTTTTTTTTTATTGTTATGATGGGCAAATATTTTAACAAGATTGTGTTACTAATTCCCCACAAGAGGACAACAGTGTTCAGTGTTTAGCATTGATACAGCTGGATTATGACTTGGAGGAGGTTTGTACGCTTTAAGTGATTTCTACTTATTATATGACACATTAGGACTAAGATAAGTGACTTGGTAGCAAGGTAGTGCTAGAACAAAACCAAATAGTTGATCAACACAAAATTAACAGATGAAATTTTTTTTTCTTTCAATTAGCTATCAGTGACCATTGAAAATGTAAACTTGGTTTGTGATTATCTGTAGCTGATATTTCTGGTCGAGGGACAATCCACACAGGTCGTTATTTATAATTAGCTCCACCTTCTACCACTGGCCCATAGAGCCTCGGGTATTACTCTGTACTAACAGCACTATGTAAAGCTTTGACTCCAGACACACTGCTATGCTAATGAGCTCATATTAAAATGTATTTTTGGAAACACTGTTGTCTAGAAGCTCACAGAGTGTATTTTTGTTTATTGGTCATGCAGATAGAGATGTGTTAATGGGCTGTCGGTGTTGCATTTATGGCCCGTGTGCGACATGTGTGTATCTCTTTGTGCTCTTTCGTGTGTTTGATCGATGCAACTGTGTCGATATTCAGAGTATATCTGTGTGCATTAGTGCCTATATGCTTACACACTCCAAACTCAAGTGGGCACTGAGATGGAGTCTTAGCAGGTGGGTGTCACAGCCCCATGTGACTCCTGCTGGAATTCAAGGCTGGGTTCATCTTGTCCATCCACTGCTGGGAGCCTGTGAGTCTGCAGCACAGAGCGGGAGCTGTGTTCTCCATTAAACCGTCCATCTCTCTGTCCTGTCCCATGGAGTTAAGTTCGAGTCTGGCTTCTAAGAAGAGATGGGGTCTGGCTTTGTGTGTGCTCCGCCTGCGCCACAGGGCCCTCCGAATCAGGTAGAGGAGGAAAATGATGGGTGTCAAAGTGTCAAAAGGGTGTCGGATTGACAGGGCTAATAGGCAGACTAAGTGTCAGGAAAATGGGATGCAATGTAACCAAGAAGAAAAATGCAAAACATACTGAGGAAATAGTTGGTGGTGAAGGTCAGTCAGATTGGCAAAACTAAAAGACTAAGTTATGGTATTTATTTATGGATTAGCTCCAGCTCCGTGGTGATTTTGTTTTAGCGTTACCGTCTTTTACCCAGAAGTGGTAAAATACAAAATACATTTTCCAAGACACAGATGGAAAGAATAAAATGACTGACAAGTAGAGACTGGGAGCTGTGCAGTGGTACCAGACTGACAGGGGTAATATGGTGAAGACAAAGAGGTTCAGTGCAGAAACAGACGATTGGTCATGTGTAACTGGCAGGATTTGCATTTATACATTGATAAAGTCAAAAGCAGGAGCACTTATTTTGGAATATTTCGATTTTCTTTTAAGCTGCAACAATTGTCACGTATTTATCTACTATTTTGATGAATAAAATATTATTATTTGGGGCTAAAGGTCGGACAAAACAAGGCATTTGATGATGTTAGCTTGGACAATTAAGTAAATTAGTAGTAGATTATTAAATAATAAAATCCAAATTTCATTAGTTGTATGATTGTAGCTCAGTCTTTGTTTCCTTCTTTGTACCAGTTCAAGGTATTCAAAGAAAACACACATACTGTAAAATCTATGAAGTGTGTTTTTCTATAGTGCTTTTACCATATACAAATAACCTGTCTTGCAAAATTAAGATATTTTTTCAGCATTTTGGCCCTGCTTGGCTCACTGTTTGGTTTTAATTTAGTGAAATCATGTTTGTATTTGCATTCCTGGAGCTGATTAACTTTAATTTCATGAGCTGAAGACAGCAGCAACCAGGCTTGGATGTGTCATGCCGGAGAGAGTGTGATGATCACAGCTATTTATGAGACATTCTTTTGATGTTAATATGCAAATCTCATCAAGACAAAACACCTCCATCTCTCAATCAAGCAGTTTTAATTAAGCTACCATTTGTACCTTTTAGATGGAATAAGATTAAAGAAAATAACAGGAATTCAATCCAGTGGAGACCTGTGTAATTTAGCTTTCCAGTGAAAGTAACAGAAATGTGGTTTGGGAAAAGACCAGGAAAAAAATGTTGGTCTACATTAAACCGTAAATCATTACAAGCTCTCTTTCTGTGCTCTGTGTTAGCTTGATAGGTTGATATTATGAATTATTGTAGTTCTGAGGCACAGCTATATTTATAGATCTCTTATTATTGGTGGCGTCCTCTTTGATTGGCAGTGATTAATGGAATTGATTTAGAGCCTGGTGCTGAAAGCTCATATTGTTGTGTTACTTTTCAGGATTATGGTTACCTAGCTCGAGATGAGGCCCTATGTTAATAATGAAGCCCCATGGGAGTGTTGAGCAGGCTGTAGCAGCATAGCCAAAACCTGGGTAAATATATTGAGTCATGATGGTGACTACAGAGAACCTCAGGTACTTCACTGTAAATAAACAATTATTTAATGCTAAGAGTTGCAGCATTATATTTAATACTATCACATGGTGTTTCTCAGCAAATTAAGTGTTTTTTTTTTTTGCTTGTTTTGTTTTTTCATTTTTCGAGAACCACAGGACCTCAGAGTTGCATTTGCCTCAGAGTGAAGATTGAATGTTCTTGACCTTGGACACAGTTGACAAATCAGCATCACAATGATGTCTATTTGGAGGCTTTGATTTAAAAAAAAAAAAAAATTGTTAACAACTAAGCAATATTTCAAATTCACCAATTCTGTTCAATGCAATATAATCTTCCTTATGGTTATGCAGTAATAGAGACATTATTTTGGTAAGTGTTTTCCTGATCAATTTATTTTTTGATTAATAAAATGTTTGTATAGTGTTCAAATTGCTTGGATCATTTGACCATCAGGCCAAAATTTGTTTATCAAATGACCACAAATATAAGGTGAAAACAATTATTCAGTTACAAATACAGTATCAGATGTATTTTCAGTTGACAGTCAGCTCTTTAAATAATCAAATGACTGCTGCAGTTCTTAAACTATATTGAAATAAATTGTCACATTGGCCTTGAAAACAATAAATATTCACAAGTTTTTATTATATTAAATCATGATACTTTCTTCCTCATTGTTTGTTTCTTTGTGATGATGTCATCTTTAAACTTCTGAACAGGATTTGCTGAGCCTAGTTTAAATAATTGGACCTTTCCTCAGCTTAAATATTAAGTGTGTTGTATGATTTAGTTTAGGTGGGCTGGAGGTGGCTGCAGCAGATGAATATTCTTATGTTACATAGTGATATATATCACATGAGAAAAGGTGGTTGACGGGAGCATCAAAGGTTTCCTCTGTGCCTGCACTGTGTGCCAACAGCGCGTCTGTATTTGCATTTTACATACGAGCACATGGCTTCTTCTGATGCCCTCACTTGCTGTGGGCGGATGTAACTTCCACAATGAGGGGCTTTGTGGCTGGCTGACGTCACTGGAATGTTTAAATACAGAATGCATTGAATGAGTGCACTATAGAGAGGGGAGTGCTCAGTGTAAAGTATAAGTGCACTGCACAATCAAAGATACAGCAGATACCCAGCGGCTCTGTGAAACATATAGGGATGAGTGTTTCTATACCCTGAACACCAGACTAATGTCTTTTTGTGTAACGGGACACAGAAAACGCACAAAAATGCAGAAATGTGAATGTTATTTTCCTGGTGTGCATGTTTTTTCCTGTGTGCTCAGGAGTGTCAGTGTTGGTTTCTTGTGTTTAGGAGACATACTTTGCTGATCCTGCTGGGTTTGCAGCCATGCCACTTGACTCACCTTGATTTGTGTACACAGGCTCACCGGTGCCACCTCACCAGCCGTGTAGAGCAGGGTACCTGTTTTCCAATGCAAATTTTATTCTAAGTCAAAGTGTTTTCTGTGCAGTCACACGTGTGTCTCACTGCTGCAGGTTTATTTTTAGTGCACTAACATCACTGTACACTGATCAGCCACAAGATTACAACCGCTGACAGGTGAAGTGAATAACATTGATTATCTTGTTACTGTGGCACCTGTCAGTCGTTGGGATATATCAGGCAGCAAGTGAGTCGTCTCTTCCTGAACTTGACGTGTTGGAAGCAGGAAAAATGGGCAGTGTAGGGATCTGTGGACCAACCTGTTATGACATAATGACAGAGTCTGAGCTTCTCCCAAACAGGAGGTCTTGTGAGGGGTTCCTGGTGTGCAGTGGTTAGTGTCTATGAAAGTGGTCCAGCCACTGGCGATAGGGTCATAGGCATCCAAGCTCCCTAATCATTTTAATCTTACATAACATGGATGGCTGTGTTTGTATGTGTGTGTTATGCATTTACCTGGCAGCATGATGTGTTATGAGAGGAAGACAAGCCAGCAGAGGCAGAGTGGCCTGCGTGGGATTGCAGCAGTATTTCCTGATGGCAGTGGTCTTCTCCACTGCAAACATTGCTCAAGAATGAACATGACAAAGAGTTCATGGATTCTACATTTCAAAGATCTCCATTCAGCCAAGCATCAGTAAGTGTGTTGGAATAACAGGTTGGATCCTTCGAGGTCCCATCTCGCAACTTCCAGAACTAAGACCTGCTGCTCACATCTTGGTGCCTGATGCCACATGATGGGTCGGCGCTGTTCAGCAGCAAGATGAGGACCTACACAGTATTAGACGGCGGTTTGGAAGCTGATTGGTGTATTTGTGTGTGCTATAGAGCTTTGGTGTAGATTTTGCTCATTGACTTTAGTTGGTGATTGTTGAAACACCACTTTGGCCACTAATCTCAGAGTTTGTATTCCTGGGAAGCTACATGTTATGATCAAATATTTAAAGCAAAGCAATACTGTTAGTTCTGTTGTTACAGTTGTTGTAACCAAGTTATGGCTTACATCTCAATTTAAAGCCATTTATTGGTGCTTTTACCGAGAGTGACTTACAGTGCCGTGTGTAACTTTTCTGTGTCTTCTGTAGCAACATGGAAATGTGATTATGACAGCTGCACCTGTAACATTGCATAGTTTCAAAACAGGTGTATAAGCAATCAGTAGGTTATTTGTTGAACTACTCATGCTAATACATTACATTTGATCGCTGCTTTGATGAACCTGCAAGATTCTTATATCTTTACTCTGTATCTCTTCATGGTGACCAGATAAAATGCTTTAGGAACTTTGCCTTATCCAGGACCGCCGTACTGTAGATGACTGTTCAAACTGTTGAAATCCTTGGATTGGGTTCAAAGCCTGAAGGTAATACCTGTGGTCCCATAACGCTGATAGGCAAGAGGCCTAATGTGCAGCTAGAGATTGTGATGTGGGGGCAACGCAGTCAGTGACGTCAGGCCGCATCCTGAATATAGCGGTGAGATCTAAGTTCTGCATACAGACAGATCCTCCGGAGGAGAGCAGAGAATGAGTCAGCTGTCTTGCCGACAGGGGCCGAGATAGAGAGAGTGAAAGATGAACGATGAATCAATCAGAGGTAGAGACGCCACCATTGGAATGGATAAGCAGAGTTGAAGGACACCCGCGGTGTGAAACCCACGCCTTAACATTGAGAGTGGAGGACGATGCTCTTGTTGCTAAGGAATACCTGTTACCTTGGTGATAATGAGATATGTTTAAGGATGAGTCATCAGGTTTGAATTCAAGAGCGGTCAGCTGTTCTCCGCTGGTCGGAGATGTGTTAGCAGCGGCGTGTGAGTCTGTTTGTCATTAACAGCAGGACACATCACCGATGTCAAGTCTCAGGAGGCACACATGGAATTATTTAGCCACATCAATCAATAGAAGAGAGTAAAAAGACCACTGCAGCTATTATGTTTCTTGTGTGTTTTCAGCCAAACTGCAGGAAAAGATTTGCAATGGGTCAGTGAGTTAATGGACATTCCACTTGTTAATCTGTTGAAGAAAGAGTATGCTTATGGCAGTTTTGTATTTACAATACCTCAGTGTAGAGTAGTCAGTGTAAAAACAAACATCCAGCTTTCTACATTTTATTTATCAGATTATAATTGACTCTACCAACAATGTTATGGGTTGGGCTGTGTTGGTTTGGTTGTTAGCAACATTATGGGAAAACGACTGAAAACAACTGAATTGATCTCAATGGTATAGTATTTTTTATTTTATTTCTTTTATGTTATTTTTGAAGAGACAGGGTACCCACAAAAAAAAGAAACATATTGGGCAAGATCAGTTTTA
>OOFC01003003.1:0-10536 GCA_900323345.1 Pseudochromis fuscus | reverse complement strand
TTCTTCTTTAGGAGGTGTGTGTGTGTGTGTGTGTGTGTGTGTGTGTGTGTCTCTGTGTATTTAGCTGTGAGTCGGTGTGTGTGTTTGTGACTGCCACAGTTATGCATGCCTGCCTTCCAGGCCGGGCATAAATCATCATTAGAGATGGCAGGTGTGTGCACGTGTGTGTTTGTGCATGCGTGTGTGTGTGTATTTGATGAGATGTGTACGCTCAGCCGACTGCAGCAACTGTAGCTTTCCATGCTCAACAGGCTGCCTCATTGTTCCAGCTCCAATGCTCTGTTCCACTTCGTTTCCAAGGTTTCCCAGACCTGGACACACACACACACACACACACACACACACACACACACACACAGGACTGTCTCTGTTATGGGTGACCTTGCACAGTGATGACAGACTGGTTGATAAACTCTACTGAGAGACTGTTTACTCCATATAATGGCTCACACTATGCTAGCAGGCAGCTAGTTGTGTGGCAGTGGACCAGAGGTACACACACACACACACACACACACACACACACACACACACGGTTTCCTCGTGCTGTCACCTTCTCTCCTCGTGTCCTTCAAAGCAGCAGCAGTGAAAGGTGCATCGATCAGGAGTTCACCGTTATTGGCAAAGAGGTGAAAGATTTCAGCAAAACGATTTCATTTAATCCTCCGGTGTCACGCGCTGTTTATGGTGTAACCCCCATAATTAAACTTTTTCAATAATAATATTAATACGGATAATAATATGAATCATCTCTGAATGCACTGGTTTTGTCATCTCAAGGACTTTCCCGGGGAATCCTAAAAGAAAAAAAAATACAGTGTAAACAAGAGATAAATCTAAATTTATGTTGACATCTAAAGTCTATAAATAAATTATATCGGCACAAAAATAAGAGCTGGAGGCAGCTTACGCCCAAAACGATGCATATGGAAGCGGTTAGAAAGAGATGGGAATTGCCTTGAAATTTATAAATGTGTTTTGGTGACTGTTGAGTCATTTGGCTGTCACTTCACATATCACTCAGTCCTCATTTCGTTTGAGAACACGTCACCAAAAATGACAAATGTCGCTGTGGTGCCTAAATAAAGACGCAGTGGAACCGTGGGTGGTCTCCAAAAGTGACAACCTCAAGATTTTTATGAAGTATTAACCTGTCAATACATGAATGTAATCTTTGATGATATCTTCTTTTTTTCCCTCTTTCTCTCTGTTTTTGGATTTACATGAAAAATTAAATCGTCTTTTTTTGCAGAGATGCGCCCTCGGATATCTAATGTGCGCAGTGGTGGTTTGAGGAAGAGCAAGATCCAGATCTATTCTGGTCACAAGCCTGTAATCTCCCAGCAGAGATGGTCAGTGTGTTTCAGCTGAAAGCTCAGACAAATGAGTTCAGTCTCAAATCGTCCATTTTCAAAGCCTTTTGTGCTTTTGTTTGGCTGAGCCATGTGTATGTGTTGTGCTATGTGATTTTTATTGGCCTGGTTTTTCTTTCCTGTCGTTATTTAACTGTTTTTTAACCACGTCTGCAAACGCTTGATGGGGATTTTAATGGTCTGATGCGGTGCATAATGACTCCCTGTCAGGGCTGGTGTGCAGAGAAAACTTCAATAGTCTGCTAATGTTTTTTTCCGCCTCATTTACTCTGCAAATTACATATGGAGGATATCAATTAATTGGCGGGGACAGGCTGGAGGGAGGGGAGAGGAGGGTGGTGAGGCGCTAATCAAAATGATTTCCCAAATCCTTACGCGACATTTATCAGTTGTCCAAGCTCCACTAACAAGGAGAGAGAGAAAGAAATAAAGGCTGGGTTTGGATAAAGAAAGTAGTCATGTGTTGGTTTTCGTTTCAAAGACTTTCAGTGAGCTGTGCTGAGGGGGGGAAACATTGAGGAGTCAGCCCTCCCACCCTTCATCCTTAATAATCATCTGTCAAAACACCCACAAACTAATTTAACCATTTGCGCACAGATCTGGTAAATAAAGGAGGCCTTACACCCCCTTCTGTCTGGAAACATGTGCTCCAACAACTCTGGAAAAAAGACCAATAGGCCTGTTTTCTGTAGCCGGACGAGTCCCACTGCTTCTTTTATATGTACCCCGAGACAACACAGATGACATGAAAGCGGCGCAAACCGAGGGCCTTTTGAGAAGATTGCTTTTCAGGGGTCTAAATGTGTGTGGCTGGTCTCACAGGGGACCGCTCGCTGCGCGCACATTCACTCCCGTGGGCCAGGGGTCCACACTGACAACATCAACAAACGGCCAAAAAGCCGCATTATGGTGGATTAGGAGCCTGATGAAAAATGCTGCTACAAATTAGCAACGAAAGCCCCAAAAGACCGTGGGTATATCCTTGTTCACTTTCAATTACAGACTGCCGAGGCCTTGCTAACGTCCCCCATTCATTTAGGGCCTTTGTAACTTGCTGGAAAATGGTCCTTTTACAAGCGACCAAGAGCCACACAAGAGGAATACTTGCGCACTGTTGCGTGATATTCATGAATGTTATCGGCATCGAAACATTAAAACCGAATCTTGTACGTTTCTCACACCTAAAATCAGTGTTAATTTACTGCACGAGGGTCTAACTGGGGACTGGAGCAAGTATTGTTAATATTAAATAGAAATAAAAATCCCATCTCTTCATGTGCAACCTTCAAAATAAAAGTGGTTTTAAATCTAACCCTGCAACACAGACATGAGAGAGATCCTTCAACAAATAATATGTTTGCAAAAATATCATGAAGACTAATTTAATAGAACTGCTTTTTAAGTCTATTTGAGGATAAACTTGCAATAAAAAAAAAAAACGATTTTCTTTTTTTTTTAATTCACAAACATTTATTATTTTTGTCATTACAACAAAAAATGACCTATGAACATTTAGGTGTTTATCTATTGGCAACACATGACATACTGTATGTTTTCACAGATTAAATTGTGAATAGGTAGGAACGAACAATTAAAAGGTTGAGAGAGGTATTGCGCTCTTTAATACCAAAATCACATAGAGCCTACGTGTCCACTGACAACATGAAATGATATTGTCACAAGTTCACCATGAAGAGGAGACTCCGGGGGAGTGATAGTGGGAAATGGTTTTTTTTTTTCATGTCAGAAATTCCTCCCCCTCTTTTCGTCTCCATGTGCTTTCTAAGTAAAAACCTGAGTTTGCCGTCTCTTATCAGCCTATGTCCACAACAACAGTGCCACACTTTCTCACGACGCACAGAATAAAAACAATATAAATCATAATAAAATTCTCAATTATATTTTTTTTAAAAATCAGAAACCGCCGGAAAACTTTAACTTATGTTAAAATAACTCAATCCTTTTGACTTTTTCTTCATCAAAACTGACAAATGAAGGCCACGTGCCAGATTTCAGGCCAGCATTGTTGAAAAAGATCCTTCTCAGAGTTTCTCTTGCGTTTATCTCTCAATATTATACACATATTTACAACCCATAAATAAACTCTCCTCTTACATTGTTAGGAAACCAGGAGAGACAAAAACACCCTCACATTACCAAGAATGATCATCCTACCTTCACATAGGACGACGCCACAATTGGCTTTTTAATAAAAGATTTTCAGCGGGTATTCTTGCAGATTTTTTCTCATCTTTTTTTTCTTTCTTTATTATTATTACTATTTAGAAAGGACACGTGTTCATGTTGGGGGTTTTGCTGGAAAAAGTCTGGCTTTGTGGCCCAGGCTGTAATATGCTCTCCTGTGTTAAGTTCAAGTGACTGGAAGCAGAGGCCAGCGCTGGGGTCAGCATGGCCAGGATCTGCGCCTGGGAGCCCGGCTGCGCGCTGTAGGAGGAGGCGGTGGAGTTGGCCGCACCGATGATATTGTCAATGGAGAACGAAGGTCGGCTCGGGGTGCTGGAGTCCGTCTTCAGGGGCGGCAGAGACGGGCTCAGCTGAGGATAAAATGGCTTTCTTAAATCGGCCCCCAAAAGGGAGGGCAGGTGATGCGGCGCGGGGAATATTGAGGCTGATGAAGGCAAGGTGCAGGGGGCGTTAGGGAAAGGGAATGAACCGCCTGTGTGATGTGGGTGATAAGGGTTGTGGGCTGCGTGGAAGTTCTGCAGCTGAAGTCCGTAGTTGTATCCATATGGGCCGTATCCAAACCCAGGTAGAAAGCCGCCGGAGTCCCTGAGGATTTCGTTGCTTTGGTGCCTCTTGAAGCGCTTCCTCCTGCGTAAGAAGCTCCCGTTGTCGAACATGTCTGCTGAATCCGGGTCGAGGGTCCAGTAGTTGCCCTTTCCGGGGTTGCCGGGCTCCCGTGGGATTTTCACAAAGCAGTCGTTTAGGGAAAGGTTGTGGCGAATAGAGTTTTGCCACGCAGGGAATTTTTCCCGGTAGTAGGGGAATCTATTGCTTATAAACTCGCAGATCTCACTGAGGGTGAGGCGCTTCTTGGGGCTCTGCAGGATGGCCATGGTGATCAGAGCGATGTAAGAGTATGGTGGTTTCACAAGTGCACTTTTTCTGGCTTTGTCCCCAATCACGGTCCCGGCCTCTGCGCTGGACCCCAGCGGGTCTGACGGGCAGTCGGAGCTGCTGAGCCCGGGAGAGGAAACTCTGTCGGCCGCGTTCTGGGAGTAATTATCGTCCGAGTCATTGTCCAAGTTGAACTCGTGGTGAATGTACTTTCCGTCCTTTCCGACGGATATGTCACCGCCGACCACATCGATGTCCACATCTTCGGACAATGCAGAGCTGTCGGACATATCCGTCCCTAAAGTCATCCTTGGAGACGCCGCTGCTCTTCCCCTTCTCTCCCAGATTTCCTCCTCCTCTCGTCCGGTGAGGCTACTGAGCGAGAGCGCACACACACACCCTCCTTCTCTTCCTCTGAACCGCACCAAGCTTTTTGCTGCAGCTTTATCTCCAACTACTGAACGCACACATGGCTAGAATCTAGTAAAAAGACAAATAACTCTTTGACCTGTGAATCTGGCGGCTCCTTGGCGTCCGAGGCTGGTCAAGCAGGGGCCGTGCGCAGAGAAAACTTCAGATTTTCAGCCGTAAAAAAAAACACAGTTAAAGATCAACGATTTCGCACCGATGTGAATGTGTCTTTTCTTCTAACGTGATGACGTCCGTCTGCGATCACTTTATGTTGTTGATCTTATAAAAGGCTACTTCTGGATATCCAAATGTCTTTCCAAAATAGCTTTTACGCACGGGATTGGGTAGGTATCCAGCCAGACTGTCACACTATCCTCCTTAGCGCTCAAAAGGTATTTATAGGGCCACGCTGATCACGTGGTCTTTGAGTCACTGTTACCAGGAACTGGACGGAATTGCCCTGCACAAAGTAACATTTGGGTTTGCTTTAAGATCTTATATCACTAAAAAAGAAGCATAATAATAATAAAAACGTGCAGCCTGCACAGCGTGAAAACACCAGTTGTTTAAACACTTACAAGTTATGATTTACTCAAAGATGGAGATCTCCACCTTCGTCCCCTGCTTTATCAACAGATTGAGATTTTACAAAAGTAGAAATGTTGGAAATGCGCAATAGAAGCAAGAAAGCACACACAATGGAAACATTTATCATCCACTTTCAAAAAATGATTGAATGACTGATTATGAAACATTTCTAATTAAAAGTGTGTTTTATATAGTTGCAGGTGAGCGAAGTAAAAGGTGCACACAGCTGATGGAGATTGATCTTTAATAAACAGCAAACAAGCACGAGCACAAGACAATCAAATTAATATTTTTTAAATTGAAGAAATCCAAGCTTCACCTTGATCACACTGTGTTGTAGTCACGTAAATTACAAATTGGCCTTTGAAGAAATAATATTAATAATAATAATAATAATAATAATAATAATAATAGTATATTGAATTTATTAAATCAAGAAATTACTTTTTTCAATCTGCCAGATACATGTAAATAGGTGTAATGTGCAAAAATATGCTCATAACTTTAAGATTTTATTTCAATCTTTGTTTCTATTTTAAATTTTTCTGATGTTCAAATTTAGTTCAATCAGCACAAACGTTGAATAAATAACTCCTGATTCCAAACAAACTGGATGATTTGTTTGTCCTGAGTCATTTCCTTGACCAGTCTCATCCTTCTCTGATAACTTCTCACGGGTTTTGTGTTTTCCTTGTCAAGTCGCCACAACATTATTCATGTGCATTTTCTGCATAGCTCACTGGGCTGTACAGTGATCTGCAACCTGCTCCAGTTCGTCTTTGTCAGGAGCGAAAGGCCAACAGATGACAGTGTGTGTGTTATGTGTGCAGCTTATTTAGAGCAGGCGGACATACCAGTTCATTACGCTGCAGAAACATCGGGGTTATTGTAATGCGTTTACATCAGCACCCCATCAATCCTGGCTGCAGGTCAAACAGCGCGGAGGTTGTCATATTCCGGTTGGTTTGGAGGGAGGAACGTGTATTTTTCAATCAACCTGAATTTGTTTATTTAGTTTTGGCTTTAATTTACCTCCTGATTTTTATTTTCATTTCTTTATTGATGCTGAGGAATCAAGTTCAAGCGCAACACGGACTGATCCATGTGTCCTGTTCCCTGACCTGACTGTCACAAGCCTTTTAAAACCTGAAATAGACGCAGTGGACCTGCGTGACACACACCCGACACACACCATACATGACTGTCTCCACACAGCACCCACAGCCTGTAATTGTTATTTTAATCCTGCATTTATCCGCTGTGACGAGTCGGAACACTGTCCTTATTTTTATTATACTCTATTAATTATTCATTTTTTAATTTTCTTCATTTCTTACACTCCCACAGATCAAAAGTGTAATGATGGTTTTCTTGGATGTTTAGACTTTAATTCCGCACGTGCTGATTTAGGCTGTATTCATCTCTAACCATCCATAACCTGTGTTGTATTTTAAAATAAACGACATGCTAATGAGATGATCCACACAAAAGATTTATTTATTTTTCCTCACCAACATGTTTCTATGTATAAAAGTAATTTTTAAAAGTAAGATGTTGTTAAATTTGAACAATGTGTGCGTTGGGGGGAAATACTATTTGATCAATTTGATATTTTTTTCAAAATATACAAAATATAAATATATACATAAGACCTTTCACGTGAGACATTTTAGATTCTTCAAATTTTCAAAGCTTGATTTATTGTCAGTGATTTTTTTTCCAGATGCAGTCGTGTGTCATTAGGACAGTTTGTGGTGTGTGAGCGCCCTCTGCTGGTAGAGGCGAAAAGGCTCCTGCATGAGACTAACAAAAATGTACATTTCACATTGACTGGTGAAGAAATGGCTTTTGATGTTCTGAGAGGATCAAAGTATAATCTAAGTTTGGTCACTTTGAAGTAAAATAATAAGAAATAATATAAAATGCAGCATCATAGAAACAATGGATAAATATTGTCTTTAACGATGTCAAAGTAACATAGAAATCAGACATCTTAACTATGTCCTAGTAAATGTTTTTACTCTGAACTGGGGACATTTTGGACCAACTACATGCTGTGTTAATCTAACCCAGTAATATGGTCTGTTTTACGCAACATTTTATTGTTTGTTTTTTTAAATTGTCTTTTACTTTCCAGTATTTTGTTGTTTTTACTCAATATTCAGTTTTTTAACAGTGTTTTGTTGATTTCTACCATCTCACTGTCTCGTAATAATAAAGCATGTAGCTGGTCAAATACTCCAAACCCAACATTTTATAGATCTAAATCACAATTAAAAAATTTCCAGTGGGATGTTTTTTTTGCTGTCAGGTCAGATCAGTATTATCTGTACATTGGATTATATCAGATTAAATTCAAATTAGGATTAGTAAAGGATTTTTCTGTGTTACTGACTGAACTTAGAGTCACCTGAATCCCATATTTCTATGTCAGTACATCACTCCAGCTGCAGCTGATACCAGATTTTATGCTTTAGTTGCAGGAATAAGCTTTTTATGATGTTTCCTTCAGCAAGTGAAGTTTTGTTGTTTGAAGATTTCCAGGAGTTTGAACTTTAAATATTAGTCTCTGATGGATCCTCATGAACTTTTCCTGTCTTGAGCAACTGAGGTGTCCAATTCATAAGATGGATTTCAGTCAAACAACAGCAGAAGAAAAACACAGACTGGGTGCATATCACAATACTTTTCTGACACTATAAAAACTCTTTAAAGACTTCTGACCATAAAGTATCAGTATCTGTTCATTTCAGCTTCCTGGAATTAAAATAAATGTGTTGGATCAACCAGTCAGCATCATCACCTGTGAGGGTTTCCCTGCTGATCAAAATTATATTCATTTAACACAATAAATAAACGATTAAAAAAAACTCCTCATTAAAAAAAAGTATCATCTTGCTTTTGCTTCCCTCTAGTGGTGAGAAGCATGAAGCTGCAGCCTGACTCCCTCAGTCCTGCAGCACTGAGGTGGATCTGATGCAACAGCAGTGAGGATGAGGATGAGCTGGTTCTTATCAGGACAACACTGTGAAGCTGCTGATTGGCTGCTGCAAGGCTCCCAGATGATAAATAACATGAGAGTTTGTTTCTTAATGATGCACAAAACCATTTTCACTTTCAGCTGCTTCAGACTTGATCATAACCCCCCTCAGGGCTGCTGTTATTTTAAACTCTTTATTTCTTCTTTATATGTGAATAAATAGTTTTGTGGGGTCTTTAAATGAAATACAATAACAACCGTCCCTGACAAGTTAGCAGTGCCTTTCATCACTACTTTTATTTCTTCCACATGACCTCAAATTAAAAGACGTAGATTTTCCAAAAATCCAAATTAAATATTTGTTTGTTTTTTTTATTGGCTGTGCTTTTTTCAAGCATCACCAATAAAAGTGTATTTATGGGTTAGCAATAAATGTCGAGTAGTTGATTTTTTTTTTCTGATAAAAACTCATTTTACAAGTAAGAATGAGGCAATTTAGTTACAATTATTCAGAAAAAGTTATATTTTAAAAAACAACAAGTTAAGTTTGAGGTTCAACACATTTTGAATAAAGACGTTTATATAAGATAAGATTGAGGATGAGGATGATCCAACAACATGTTAATGAAGATTATTTATGTAGAGATGCTGAAGACTCAATAAGCTGAAATACTACAGTGATTTGTATTTGTACATTTTTTTATTGCTTTGTCGGTGCAGTTTTTCTCTCAATTTGTACAAGAAGGCAGTTTCTTTTTTTATTATTATTAACTACAACCTGTTCATCAGTAGTTTGATTGATCATTTATAACCTCCTCTGATTTTTATTTCACTTATCTTGCAGTGAACTCATCAGTGAATGTGAATATTTTGGTTTTTAGGTTGTTAAAAGATTGTATTTGAGTCTAATGAAGTCTAATTAATAAAAACATTTTCTTCAAATGAAAAAAAAAAACATTTTGGATTTTGAATTAGATCTAAATGTTGTGTCCAGGCCTATATCTTGTGGTAGTGGATGATAAAATGTTATTTAAACTATGATTCTTCACTCACTTAATCATAAATTTTATCCCAAACTAAAATTAGATGACAAAATTTGCTAAAACTTTAAATTTAACTTTTAAACCTATTAATATTTATTTCATTCGATTCAAATCTAAATGAAAACACTGGATTTGAACTGTTTCTAGATTCTAATATTACACTAAAACCAAATATTATTTAAAATACAACATTGCAACATAAAATACAACATTTATTTTATTGTAAAAAATCAATTTATTTCAGACTTGACTTGTTGTCAACAATCATCTTATTTGAATAAAATCTTTACATCAGCAAACTTGAATAATATAACAACACATGTAAACTTTGAAAAACAAGCTCTAAGACAGAAAGTGTGAACACAGTGTGAGACAGTGTTGAACATGAAACTCTCTGAGGTTCAGTCGTGGAATGTGTTCAGTGGATTTCAATGGCTTTACACCTTTTAACAACAGGAATGTTTCATAACGAGGCTCGGTCGTGGTGTCACACAGTTTCTGATGGTGGCAAAAAGTATAATTTGCTGAGTCTGTGGTGACATAATAATCTGCATTAGTCACAGGCTGCAACATCCCAGAAATAACCGTGGTGATTGAAGGCATTCCTCTTCATCATGGGACTATTTTGCAGCCTATTTCTAATCATTCTGATTTTCTTGGCCGAGTAAAGTCTCACATATATCGCTCCAGTCCTGACGCAAAGTTGGCCTGTCTCATGTAGGTGTTGTTGTAGGAGTTCATGGGGTTGGAGAGGCCCAGCAGCTGCTCCGTGTGCTCGGCGCAGGAGCTCGGGCGCAGGGCCGGTAAGGAGAGCCTGTTTCCCGAGCAGTACACCTGAGAGCTCCCCGGGGAGAACCCGGACTGGCTCATGGTGGGCAGGTTCGGGGGAGAGGCCGAGGAGGAGTACGGGTAGGTCAGGTTGGATGAGAGGTTCCCGCTGTTCCTGCTCAGCATGTTCGCCGACGGGTTGACAGTCTGGGTTTGGAAGCACGCAGACGGGTCGGTGGCGGTCACCGAGCAGCTGGAGGTCATGGTGCCCAGGTCACCTCCGCCCAGCCCCAGC
>OOFC01002989.1:0-16773 GCA_900323345.1 Pseudochromis fuscus | reverse complement strand
GTAGGAGGATGTGGTGATCTACAGTGTCAAACACAGCAGAGAGGTCGAGAAGGATGTGGAGGGATGTGGAACCGGAGTCAGTAGGTCGCTGGTGACTCTGATTAATGCAGTTTCTGTGCTGTGGGATGGGCGGAAACCGGATTTAAATTTTTCATATAGACTGTTAAATTTGAGGTGATTGTGGAGCTGGGTGGAGACAACTTTTTCAAGGATTTTGTAAATGAATGGGAGATTAGAAACTGGTCTATAATTTGACAGGGTTTCGGGGTCCAGGGTGGGTTTTTTGAGGAGAGGTTTGATGAGGGCAGTTTTGAGGGTGGTAGGAACAGTTCCAGTTTCCAGAGAAAGATTTATCATTTTTGTCATGAGAGGCGAGATGAAGTGATGATGGGCGTTAAGCAGAGGGGATGGGAAGGGATCAAGGGGGAGACAGGTGGATGATTTGGATTTACTGATGATGTTCTCGACCTCCTGCTGCGTTGTGTGGGAGAAATGTGACAGGTGCTGTGTGATGGATGTTGTGGGAATGTCAGGGGTGGTGTTGTTAGAAACTGTAAGTGAGGAGCGGATGCTGTCAATTTTGGAAGTGAAAAAAGTCCAGAAACCGGTTGCAATTACTGTTGGTGTGGCTGTAAAAGGAGGAAGTCTGTGGTTTGAGAATATGACTGATTGTGGAAAATAATGTTTTAGAGTTAGCTGAACTATTGTTGATGAGTGTGGAGTAGTGTTCAGACCTGGCTTTGGATAGTGCTTTAGCATAAGTCCTATTTTATTAAAGTGGTGACCCAGTTTATCAGTCATAGCATCCAGCAGGTTCAACAAATCATGTAATCACACATTATTTTCTCTCTTCAAGAGAACATGAGAACATTTAATTTGTCTCCTCCTCCTTGATTTGACCCCAACCACCCTGCAGAGGAAACTCATTTCAGCTGCTTGTATCCGTTTATCATGTTCTTTCTGTCATTACCCAAAACTCATGACCATAGGGCAAGGGGTACTCATTCCTGGTCCTCGAGGGCCACTATCCTGCATATTTTAGATGTGTCCCTCTTCCAACACACCCAATTCAAATGATCAGGACCAGGATTGAGTACCTCTCCCCACAACCATCCCCATCGGGGATGGTTTTAACTATTGACCACTGATTGCACCTCAGGCCACAAAGGAAGACCAAGCCATAGCAACTGACGAGGTGGCCGAGTGGTTAAGGCGATGGACTGCTAATCCATTGTGCTCTGCACGCGTGGGTTCGAATCCCATCCTCGTCGAAGCCTATTTTAATTTGTACTCACACGGCTCAGCACACCACAGGCCACAGAGGAAAAACAATGATAACAACAAAAGACAAGACGCCAGATGCCCGAACCACCTCAACTGACTTCTCTCGATGTGGAGGAGCAGCAGCTCTACTCCAAGTCCCTCCCGGATGTCCGAGCTCCTCACCCTATCTCTAAGGGCCAATTCATACTTTCCGTGTCTGCATGGGCGCGTTGGTGCGCGAGGGTCCGCATTACGTAAATCTTGTCATCGAACACGTTAGCAAACGCTCGAGCGGACAGGCAAAGAGCTGTCCGCTCGAGCAGCTCAAAAAATATGATCGCGTCGCCTGGGCGTGGAGGGCGCGAGCAAGTGCGCATGTGTGAAAATCAAAACAAGCAACTGCACTGCGCTTGCCCCAGCATATCAACTTGCAGGAGAGACTTTGCGAGGAGGTTCGCCGGTACCTTTACAACACATCTTTGAGGGAATACAAAGACATACGTGGCACGTGTCTGCAAAAATGAAGTATGATTGGGCGCGTCCACATCTGCAGAGCATGTCGGTAGTCTGCTAGTGGGGTGCGCCCCCTTTGCGAAAAGTATGAATTGGCCTAGAGGGAGACCCCAGCGACCCTGCAGACGAAACTCATTTCAGCCACTTGTATCCACGATCTTGTTCTTTCGATCATTACCCAAAGCTCATGACCATTGATGAGGGAACTATTGACCACTGATTGCAGCTCAGGTCACAAAGGAAGACCAATCTATAGTAACAGACGAGGTGGCCGAGTGGTTAAGGCGATGGACTGCTAATCCATTGTGCTCTGCATGCGTGGGTTCGACTCCCATCCTCGTCGAAGAACCTTTTAATTTGTACTGACACTGCATTCCTCATAGAAAGCAGCACAGTAAGCAATCATTTGAGCTAATTCCCCTCAACATTGAAAAGAGACACAGGCTGGAGGACCACTAGAAGCCAGGGAAGACAAACTAAAGTGTACACATCAAGTATGCTGTTAGCTAACCAAACTACTCAACACACCACAGGCCACAGAGGAACAACTACCACTCCAACAAAAAACGAGGTGGCCAAGTGGTTAAGGCGATGAACTGCTAATCCATTGTGCTCTGCAGGCATGGGTTCAAGTCCCATCCTTGTTGATGGCTCTTTCATTGTGTTCTGAGATTTTTATGATACCCTCTATCTTAATCAAACAGAACAAACTCTGTCCACATGACTTGTAAAGGCATCTCGTCAGAAATCATCAGCCTGTAATTCTTAACTGCTGAAACAAAATTTTTAAGCTTGGTGACCAGCAGTGCTGGCCTAGGTAGCGTTATAGTTTCCTCTACGTGCTTTCTACATTGTTTACATTTTTTTTTTTTTTAAAAAGTTCAACATGCTTACAATATCATCAGTTGCATCCTTGGCAGCAGTGACTGACAGCACGAGGACGAGAGGCACGACAGTCGTGAACCAGGACAGAGAAGAGATCTGAGGAATCACCTGAGGAAAACAAACACAGACGAAAAACTGCTTTTACTATATTTTTGGGGAAATAGCAAGTTAGAACTGAGCAACTGAAATCTATATTGTATGCAAAATGTAACTCTTCCAATGGGGATCCCAAGGGGTTCCCAGGCCTGTTCTGGGTGTCCGAGGTCTCCTCTTGGTTGGACATGCCCAGAACACCTCCCTAGGGAGGTACCCAGGAGGCATCCTCACCAGATGCCCGAACCACCTCAACTGACTTCTCTCAATGTGGAGGAGCAATGGCTTTACTCAGAATCAGAATCCCTTTATTGTCATTGTTCAAAAAGTGCAATGCAATTTAAAAATACCAGCTCTTGTAGGCAGTGCAAAAATGACAGTAGAGAAATTAGTGCAAAAACACAAAATAGTGCAAAACATAGTATGAAATAAAAATGTATAAATTTAAAGGCTGTACAGTTCACGGGGGCGGGGGGTATTATTTACATGACCTGTAATATAAATATACTACATGGTGAGGTTGGTGGTTCACATTTTGTTCAGGGACTAGTTATGTTGCAGCATTCAGGGAAATGACAGCTCTTGGGTAATAGCGGTTTTTAAGTCTGTTTTTGTCCTTATTTCCCTGAAATGCCTCCCTGAGGGAAGGAGTTGGATGAGGTGGTGGCTGGGGTGTGAGGAGTCTCTGATGATGCTGCGGGCTGTCCTAAGGCAGTGGGTGAGATAAATCTTCTCCAGAGATGGAAGAGGGCAGCCAGTCAGATTCTGTGCAGTGTTGATGACCCTCTGGAGCTGCTTCCTCTCCGCTGTAGTGCAGCTAGAAAACCACAGACAGATTCCATGGCTCAGTACCAACTCCACCGAGTAGCAGTAGAAGGACACCTAGAGCTCAGTTCTTAAGTTGTTCTTCCTAAAAATCCTCAGGAAGTAGAGTCTCTGCCTTCTTCAGGATCAATGTGGAGTTTGCAGTCCAGGTCAGGTCTTCACTGATGTAGGTGCCCAAAAACATGAAGTCTTTCACCATCTCCACCCTGTCCCCGTTTAGCGTGATGGGCTGAATGTCGGGTTTAAACCTCCTGAAGTCAACAATCATTCCTTCAACTTGGAGGTGTTGAGGGGGAGGTTGTTTGTAGTGCACCAGTCTGACAATCACTCAACCTCCATCCTGTAAGCAGTCTTTTCTCCTCCAGAGATGAGACCCACCACCGTGGTGTCATCTGCAAACTTGATGAAAAAATGGCAACAGACGAGGTGGCCGAGTGGTTAAGGCGATGGACTGCTAATCCATTGTGCTCTGCACACATGGGTTCAAATCCCATCCTCGTCGAAGCCTCATTTAATTTGTACTGACCATTGATGTGGGTTGGAAACAGTAAACAGAGAGCCTCTCTTTCCAGCTTAACTCTTCACCACAACAGACCAGTTCAGCGTTCACATCATTGCAGATGCTGCCTGTTGATCTCCCGCTCCATTCTACCCCACTCGTGAACAAGATCTGGAGATACTTAAAGTCCTGCATGTGAGGTAGGACCTTCTCCCTGATCTGGAGCGGGCAATCCACCTTTTTCTGGCTGAGAACCATGGCCTCAGACTTTATGGTGCTGATGTTCATCTCAGCTGCTTCACACTTGGCTATGAACCGCCCCAGCGAAAGCAGTAGGTTGCTGCCCGAGGAAGTCGCTGAACAATGAAGCCAAGAGGACCACATCATCTGCAAAGAGCAGAAATAAGATCCTCCCGCCACCAAACTCGACCCCCTCCACAACCTGGCTGTGCCTCGAAATTCACAGAGGCCACAGAGGAACAACTACCATAACAAAAAAAGACGAGGTGGCCGAGTGGTTAAGGCGATGGACTGCTAATCCATTGTGCTCTGCATGCATGGGTTCAAATCCCATCCTCGTCGATCTCCCTTTTTCCCTTGTGTTCTGACACCCTCCATCTTAATCACACAGGACAAGCTCTGTCCACATGACTTGTAAAGGCATCTCATCAGAAATCATCAGGTTATAATTTGCAACTTTTGAAACAAAATTTTTAAGCTAAGTGACCAGCAGTGCATCCTTCACAGCAGTGACTAACAGAAATGACTGACAAAATTCTGTCCATAAAAGTTATGAACAGAACTGGTGATAAAGGGCAGCCCTGGAAAAGTTCAACCCTCACAGGGAACAGCTCTGACTTACTGCTGGCCAGGTGGACCAGACTCGTACTCCTTCGGTACAGGAACTGAATGGCTGCTAGCAAGGGGCCATCCAACCCATACTCCCTGAGTACCCCCCACAGAATGCCCCTGGAGACACAGTCATAGACCTTCTCCAAGTCCAAAGTACTGCCCCTGATGTCCATGCAATGTTGCACAGACGTGTCAGCCAAGTCAGCCCTACAACATCCAGGGCCTTGAGATACCCAGGGCGGATCTCATCAACCACGCGCCACCATGGAGCAGCTTCACTACCTCAACGACTTACACCCCGGACATTGGTCCATCCGTCCCCAGGCCTCTTGGCTCTGTTTCCCCCCCAGAATGCATGTTGGTGGGATTGAGGAGTTCCTCAAAGTATTCCTTCCACCACCCGACTATATCATCGGTTGAAGTCAGCAGCTCCCCGCCCCCCACTGTAAACTGTAGGGGAGCCTGAAGGATCCCCTCACCCCTGGTGTCCATGAGCAGGTGAGGCCATGACTGGTCCTGGTCCCAACTACTTTATGGCCACAGCTTGTAACAGCTGCCTCGACAATGGCAGAGCAGAACAAGGCCTATTCGGGCTCAATGTCCCCCACTGCCCTCGGGACGCAATCGAAGTTCTGTCAGAGGTGTAAGTTGAAGATCATCTTGACAGGTTCTTCCACCAGGCGTTCCGAGCAGACCCTCACTACTCGTTTGAAAAATGTCCCATTTCTCATCCCAGGACAAGCACAGTATTCAGTACTGATATAAACTATACATAAATAAAACAGTGCCAAAGAGAGATAAGTAATCCTTTCCTTTACTGTATTTAGCATCAGCCTCCACTGTGCAGTTTATTCGCTGCTGAAAGGTAGGGAGATGCCTCACTCCTTTGAAGAACATGTCACGAGACAATAGTCGACAATTTAATTTGTGAGTGACTAATTTTATTATCGACTATTCGCAACAATGTCGACTAATCATTGCAACCAAATTTGAAGGTGTTTTCTGTTTATTACCATTTGTTAGTATTACTAGCATCATGTGATCTTATACCATGATAGATTCAGAAACCAATGTGTTTATATGGAAACAATATGTATAAATGTTGTTTCTCATTCATTAAAATTGCCGTGCTTCAGTTCCTTTGGCTTGTATGTGCAGAGCAGCTGCTGCAAATGACCTGAGCTGTGGTGCAACATGATTGCAATGCACATGATGAGGCAATATCCTGCAGTGGATTGTTCACTTCCTTAATTCTCATTGCACTTGATTCGTCCATATCCTGTTTGGTTTAACACATGGTTTCAGTGTGAGAAGTGTCACACTACACTCTGATCTGTTGTAAAGGAAAATATTTTTTTCCACCACAACTTTTAATTCACAGTGCAGCTGATTTCACTTGCTGGGCTTCACGGTAAAAACTAAAATGATATGTTCAGTGTTGTGCTAGAACCTCTGTCTCAGCATAATTTAGTTTAAAATCAACCCTTAAACATTGTTTGTGTCAAAGATGAGAGCAGTAAAAATACTCTAAATGTCATTTGCTCTGAAATTTGTGACTTTTCCTAAAGTGACCCAAAATACACAAAAAATGAAAATAGTTTAAAATGTTATACTTTCATACAGGTGCTACATGGATCTATTAAAGTAGATTTTAGTTCCACCAGTGTTCGTCAAATCCAGAAAACTGTTGGTTTTAGGGATTTGTGACACTGTGATACTGTACATATCATGACTGGGAGTATTTTTTATGGGACAGTGGCACAGACTGTTTGTATAATGGACACTCACTGCTCTCTGAAATATAAATTAAGGACTAATTATCGATTTATTAATGTCTGACTATTGGTACATTCTGAATACATCTGAAGATCAATATTATGAACAGTATGTAAGGTTCATGTACAGACCATTTTGGTCAGAGTGACCAGTATTTTGCTATCATGTATGTTTGTTACTTTTCCATTTTACCTGGAGCACCAGCAGAAACAAGAAGTAGGCATTAGCAATCCTCTGGAACTGCTCAAACAGGTTCAGAGGTAGAAAGGTGAAGAAGTTGTACTTGGAGGTCTTGATGGCGTTGGTCTGGAATGAGAGAGAAGTGATAAATCAATACAGACTTAACGTTTTCACACTCTGGGGTTTGGGACAGTTCGTATCAAACCATAGTCTGTGTATAGAAATGGATGAATGGATGTCACCCATTGGTTTGTGGACTCCAGTTTCGAAGCCAAGAGACGTTGGTTGTTTGGTGCCAGAAGTGACCATATTTGGATATGGAGGAGGAGGAGCTGACCCTTTAAACTGAGGTCACTGCCCAATGTGTATGAGACTTGACTTCAGCGCTGCTCTCATTGGAGACCAGGCTTGTTGATCAAACTAACCCTAAATCCTCCTCTTGTCTCAGCCTAATATTTCCTTAATGATAAATGATTTTCAAATGGACCAGATCCCTGAGAGGAAGAGTTGACTTTAGCTAACGACATCAGAATAACTTGTGGGAAAATGTTATTGACTGAGTATATCCAGACTGAAAATGAGGATTTTTTACTTTGAGGTCAATTGGAGCCACAGGTTTTTTTTGAGTTAGCCTCCAGCAGCCATCAGTATTTTTACACTTTCTTGCACTTCTGCACTGAGATCATTTTTGAGCTCCATTTGCTTTGTCCATTTCTATATACAGTCTATGAATCATATACATATTTTGACCATCAAACGTAATCATTTAATCCTGGAAAAAGTCCAGAAAACAGTTCTTGTTTCTTGTGTGTAGGTGGCTAAAACAAATCAAAACAGGAATCAAAAATTGTTGAAGTAAGCTGTATTAAAGAATTTTCTTTGTTTAAAAAAAAAAAGAGGAAACAAAAAACTGGATGTAGAGATAAAGGTTCTACTTTTCCTATCACTCCTATAACATTACAGTAGTGTATCTGGTATCTTTAACCTACCTGTGACTTCCCCTGCTCTAAATAAGATAAAAGACCCTCCCTGATACCTGAGGTAACTGTTTAATAATACAGGACATTTTTAACATGAACCCCGCACCATCCAGACTTTGACTTAATATTATACATCCCTGCTTAAATTAATCCACTTAGAAATATTTTCAAAGTAATTTAGGTGTTTTAAATGTAAAAAAAAATGCTTTAAGTTTTAGAAACTAGTGTATTTCAGCATTTCGATGTCCAGATCTGTACTTAGATCAGTTTAGATGATTCAAAGTTTACATTAGTATGCTAAGTTAGCAACAAATAATAGCTAACTTGTGGTTAACTAACTACTTACAGTGTGACATCTGCTAAATGGGCTAACAGTTTGTTGACTTTAAGCAAACAAATGTTAAGTAAGGCGGATACTACTACTGTGTCTTGTTCTTTTAATATTTGTATCCAGACAAGGTGAATTTTTATAATAATCCTTCTGTTACATCATTACGATAGACACAGAAATATTATAATTAGCTAACCATTACGAAGCTAAATGAATAAATCCCACACTGGTAGAAGTGAACTGGCCTCAGAGGAAACCAGTGGAAAGATAAAGTCTGGTCCTCTGCATGACGTCTGGTCACTGTGTGCAGCTCATGTCATTGTGTCCACTGTGTTTATATGAATCCATAAACCCTTCACAGTTTGTTTTATGGAAATCTGGCTCTGGGCATCCGAGGTGATAAGACGGACACACTGTGACTGATCGCATTCATGGCTTGAATAAATATTTGCCTATGATTATGTTCCTTTGGATATTGAAAACCATGATGTCTGAGTGTGGACGGACAGATGGCAGACACACAGGAAAAGAAAATGACTGAAACGATTCCCAGTGAGTTCCTCAAGGCGAATAAAGGGTCCCAAACTGAAGGTGTATGCCTCCTGTAAAATGTTGGGGTTAAACAACTAATAGCATTCGAAGAAGTCTTTGTAGATGTTGGAAATGGCTGAGTTTTAGTATCTAATAAACCCCGTCCTGCAGTTCTGCTGGCTGTTCAATCACTGTGAGGACTGTGCAGATGTTCAGAAGTCAGCTCTGCAGCAGGTGGATCTTATCATCAGGCTGGCTGGCCGGACGTGACTCGCAAAACACATCATCATGGATCTCTTTACTAACAACATCGGCCACACACTGAAGATTTTGTTTTGTCTTTTAATGTCTGAATTCACAAGCAGGGCAGAGACCCTTCTTGGTGTTTTTCACAGGACAAACCTCTGTGGAGGACGACTATAACCAAAATAAGATACAAACGGAAACTGCAACATTAAAGAATTCTTCATTTTACAGGTTTATTTCTGCAGATTTTCTGAGTTCAAATTGTGATGTATGTGTGTTTCTGTACATCCTAAAAATGTTGGGTTGTTTTTATCCAGACCTAGGTACATATCTCAATATAACTACATGTTGGCTTAATTTACCAGACAACACTGGTTAAACACAACACAACGTTGGGCAAAAACTACAAAATGTTGGGTAAAAAATATACAACATTGGATAAAAACTACAAAATGATGTGTAAAGAAATGTCCCATCTCATTGGGTTAAATTAACCCAGAATGTAGTTAGTTTATTACTGACCAAGTGCTGGGTTAAAAAATAAATTTTTATTGTGTACAGGTGAATTTGAAAATGTATATATGCTAAAATGTCTGTATACTTTGCTATAAACTATTATTACTCTTTAGATTGTTGATCTGTCTTGCACCTCTGCAAAGTAGTTTCTCATTCACCAAGTTGTTATTTTTATTCTCTTATGAAATAATCTGTTTGGAAAAGTGATAAATTAATCATAGACTCTATGTAGAATAGACAACGCCAATGTAACCTCACCTGTTTGTTTGTGGACTCACATTTTGAAGCTGGGAGTTTGGTATTGAAACGTCACCATGTTGGTTTTTGGAACCAGAAGTGACCATATTTGGATTTGAAGGGAGGAGTGAGTGAAACTAACCACACCTCTAAAGCTTCCTGTTTTGAAACCTGATATTTACTCAATGATGAAATAATTTTCAGAAGGACATCAGAACCACTTCAGATGTATTGACTGAATATTTCATGATAGAAAATGACGATTTTTGAATTGAAGTCAATTGGAGCCAGCATCTAGTGGCCACTGGGAGTATTGCAGTTTTTCACATTGGCTTCACTTTTGAGCACCAGTTGCTTCGTCCATTTCTGTATACAGCCTACGATATTAATACATTTTATTTTTGTAATAAATTCCAGATGTATATTTGTACTCCTTGAAAACTTACTTCGATTCAGTAACTTAATCGACGACTGATCATTGCAAACTGAATGATTTTGTATCATTGTTTGGTCTAATTTAGAACATTAGACATAAATAACTATCTCCTATGTGTCTGAAAATAAGAATCTTGAAAGAGTATATTAGACATGTATTACTGCCTAAAACAAGTAACACATGTTTGTTGTTTTGTTTTCCAAAGGCAGTTTTTGACCTTGACAGCAGCAACAGAAACGGCCACAGAAAGTGAGCGAGTTTACTCAGCAGTGACTTCAGCTCTTTAACTTTGGCTGACGTCCAGTCTCCTGATAACAGCCGGACACACACGAATCAAGACACGCCCTGGGGGCAGATTTGTCCACTGTAAAAATGTGCACTAATGAAAAGCGTGTGTAGTAAAGTGTTTTGTCTAAAAGCTACGTGGGCTGCTTCCCCTGTACATCCCCTTCTCTATTTTAGAAGACAATAGAAGCTCACATTGATGAGTGGAAGACCTGCCAACATACACACACATAAACACGCACACACACACACACATAAACACAATATATAATACTTACTGCATATTTAAAGGAGAGGTTGTATTCACGGTCATTGGCTCTGAGTTTTCTCTCCAGCTCTGGTTTAAAAAGAGAAATTATAATCATTATATCACATGTGCCTACTAACATGATCAGTCTTGAAGCGTTTTTGTTTTTTTTTAATATATTTTTAAAAGTATTTCAAGGGTTACTTTTCTTTTATCCTGTACAGATGTATAATAGATCTATTTTCAGCTGTGTGCACTGCATTATGGGAGAATAATAGCATCATAGACTGTATATAGAAATGGACGAAGCAACCAGGGCTGAAAAATGAGGTCAATGCGGAAGTGAGAAAAAGTGTAACACTCCTGACGGCCACTAGATGCAAATACTCTGTCTCCAACTGACTCAAATTCAAAAATCCTCATTTTCAGTCCTGAAACATTCAGTCAATAATTTTTTTCCACAAGTCATTCTGATGTCATTAGTTAAAGCCAACTCTTCTTCTCAGTGATCTGGTCCATCTGAAAATCATTTACCATCAAGGAGAAAATAGGTCTCAAAAAGAGGTAGATTTGGGGGCGGGGTTAGTTTGATTGACAGGTGTGGTCTCCAATGAGAGCAGTGCTGAAGTCGAGCCAAATAGACCCTGTTCACAGGTGATGGTTTCATGTGTGTCAAAGTGTGAACTACCAAAACCAGCACTGAAGTCCAGGCTCATATGTATTGCACTGATCTCGTGATTCAAGAGTTAGACCCGCCTCCTCACTCCTCCCTTCATGTCCAAATATGGTCATTTCTGGCTCCAAACACACAACATGCCAACATTCAAATACCAATCTCCTGGCTTCAAAATGCAAATCCACAAACCAACAGGTGATGTCACGTTAGCTTCGTCCATTTTATATACAGTCTATGTGGCGAATGGTCTTGAAATATGAGAAACAAACTCACAAAAGCTGTCACTGAAATCTGTGTAAAGCTTCAGGACAGTGATGAGTGTTTCAGTCCTTTACAGTGTTTTATCACTTTAATATTTCAGTCAAATCACAGAGGCCAAATGTTGTGAAATCTGCTAATATTTTACAACAAATCCTCCATCAGATCAAAGCTTACCTCTCTCTTTCTTCCTGACACAGTCCAGGCCAAAGAACGACATCTTCTTCTCCATCTCCTATCTACCCATCATCCCGATCTGTGAAGAAGGACAGACAGCTGTTACAATGAGCCCAAACAAAGGACACATCTGAACTGCTTAATGTCTCCATTACAAGGAAATAAACCCACAGTCCAGCCTGCTCAAGTCAAACATCGCCTCTCTCCAGGAAACTAAGAGTTTAAAGACCACTGCCAGCTGTCGTTAGGGCATTTTCCGTAATGTGCCCGATGAGGTCATCATTCCTCAGTATGACAGCTTTTTATTTCTATTTATTTCAGTCTTTTTATTTCTGCGTGGAAAAGATTTAAAGATCAAGTAGAGAAGGTTTAGACATTTAAAGGACAGATAACATTTAACTCTCAAAGAGAAATGGACTGTTTATAGGGAGTGACGTGAACAAACAGCCACAAGCTGCTGATGTTCGAGTGAAGAAGTCCAGCCTTCACTTCCCTCCTTCGTTCCAAAACTCCAGGTTTACACCAGGCCTCCAGCCCCTTAATGTTTTTCCCATGTAGGGCAGAGTGACTCAGAGGGAGGCTCCCCTCTCAGGCCAGACTCCTTCAGTCACCCAGGAACCCCGACAGGAAGAGGGAAGAGGCCACGTCTGGAGCCCGGGTCTGTCTCAGTCATAGACCGTACAGAGAAATGGATGAAGCAAGTCCGCCTCAAAAATAAGACCAATGGACAAGTGCAAAAAACTGCAACGGCCACTGACTTCAATTCAAACATCAACCATGAAACATTAATTTCTGATGCCATTAATTAAAGTTAGCTCTTCTTCTCAGTGATCTGGTCCATCTGAAATCACTTCATCATTAAGGAGATATTAGGCTGAGAGAAGAGGAAGATTTAGGGGCGGGGTTAGTTTGATCGACAGGTGTGGTCTCCAATGAGAGCAGTGCTGAAGTCGAGTCTCATACAAATTGGACAGTGTCCTCAGGTTCAAGGATTACTCCTCCCTTCATATCCAAATATGGTAACTTCTGGCTCCAAACAACCAACATGGCGACATTCAAATGTCAAACTCCTGACTTCAAAATGCAAAGAGTCCACAAACCAGCAGGTGACATCTCGTTAGCTTTGTCCTCACAGTCTATACTTATCAAATACATTTGACCATGTGCTATCAGCTATATGCACTTCATAGTGTAACAAAACATGCTGCAATTTTCTATATAGAGTCAATGGTCACAGCTGGGTGTTGGCAACACTGAAAAGTGGTTGTTGTTGCATAAAGCTCTCAGTCAGTAGTGGTTTTGCTAAATCTATCCACACAGATCACACAAGCTGATATGTAAGCTGTTTAAAACCAGGAACATGATAAGGAGGTATACTCATTTCCTGTAAAACAAACAGACTGGTAGGCAGCAACAACACCAAGGACCTGTCTTAATAAGGTGAAAAAAAATCATTATATTTGTCATATATGTATATATTATTGTTATATTAACAACTAGAAAGCACTCAGAGAGCACAAACCTCCACCAAGACATAACACAGTTGTACTGATGCTATAGAATGAACAGTGTTGCCCTCTTGTGGTGAAATAATAGCACTTGCTTGTTAAAACATTCGCTCATCATAACAGATTTTTTGGACAAAATCCCCGTACTCTGATCTTGTCCAAAATTTAATTATTTGTTCCTTTTGTAATAACCTATATCTGAAAATAATAATCCTCGAGATCTGTTCTGTAATGTTGCTAATGGACAGACAGAAAAACACAACCTTCTACACACATATTTTTGCCTTGGTGGCAGCAACACACTGTAATAATTTCCATTAACAATTAATTAATCAATTAATTAATGAGTTTCTGATCATTAATAAAGACATTTTAGTCTGAACAAAGGCAACACAATTAGTAGCCAAACTTGCTGCTATCTAATTTTAATTTGCTTTCACAGAACTGTGAACATCTAAAAAGAAAGTACAAAATGATTTCTGGATAAGGAGCAGGTAACTGCAGAGATAAGAAGCAACTAAAACATATAATCATTTAACGTTTTTGACATTTTTGTCATTTAACCTCTTTAAGTCCTTAAAAAACAATCACAAGAAACAAGCTTTAAAATAGTCTGGAGATTCAAATCTTTGATTAAACTCATAGGTAGTCATACCGTATCTTATCACATCATATCATGCTGTTAACAGAGTATCGCTCTTCTAAAAATCCTGAATGATAAATGTTTGTGAAACTGGGAACTACACAGGAAACTCTGCAATTACATTTCTACAAGCAGTGATAACGACCATGATGATGGTCGTGATGACTGTTTGCTCCTCTGTTCCAGCAGTGGTGATGTTAGTGTTGTTTTTTCTCATAACTGAAACCACATTTTCCCTCGTCCGTTCTCCCTGCTGGATAACATCGCCTCCAGGATAAATGTGGACAAACATACTGAGAGTTGTTCCTTCACTTTTGATGCTCAAAACCACAGCGACGACCATGAGGAACCTCCGAGTCTCAACAGTGACGCCTGCAGTGATGGTTAAACAATAATAAGCTAATAATCTGTTAAACCTAAACCTCATAAAACTTAATAACTTGTAAAATGTTGTCCTGACTCAGCCACATATGTATGTTATCTCACTGAAGCGTTTTATTGCAACTAAAACAAAGATGTTGGCAACAATGGAGGAAACTGGAAGAAAATGAGTGTAAATATGGTTGTAAATTTACCTGATCAACCAGGCCCAACACGCTTTGAAAGAATACTTTTCAAAGACGTGAGGGCCTGGAGCTGCACCGCTGTCTCTCATTTCGAGGGCGGGCTTAGCAAGCTGAGAGGGAACCAATCACAGAAGTCGAATGTGACGCACAAAGTGTGAGACGCTCGCGCGTGTAGCCGCACCATGAAAACAAACGAGTGGAGCTATAGGAAACGGAGGAGAGAGGACTAACATTAATGACAGCTGTCGATTTTGTTCTTAAAAATTTACAGATACGAGGCGTCATTGCACACTCGGTTCAGATAGAACGAAGCTAGAGCAAACACTCGTACGGCAGCCATGTCCGACATTTTCAATGTTTTGATTTGGGAGAAGCTTGTTCCGGCTTCTGAGTATGACGCGTCAACAACAGGGGCATGTAATTGGTCCGTCCCAAAGTTTGCTCATGAAAAGACTGGCAATGCCTCAGGTGCCAGACCCTTCTGCATTCGAACAGAATGTAGGAGGGTCTGATTGGCCAGGCTATATCAGTGTTGCACTCAGAGTAGACATGGTTGTATTTCCTCCATTACATATTTCCTTACAGCTTGTGACTGAAATTGATTGAGATAAGCAGTTGATTATTTCAGTGAATGATGGTATCTTCATCATTTTTCACAGACTCTGATAATGTTGGCCACAGAGAAGGCAAAACTGGAACAAATTAGGGTTTCATGCCTTCCTCAGGAGCATTTTGGTGTAATAGCTTGAGATGATGGGAGTTGCTTGTCAGTCACTTCCTCTCAGTATAATATTCTGGTTATCTCTCTAGAATTATGTTCTTCAGCTGTCTGGTACATCTGAAATGTCAGATTTCAGATTCCATAAAAAAAAATATTCTTTAATAATTAAAAGATATTTTGGGCACTAATCTATGAATTTAAGTGCACATCTGTGATCTTGGTGCAGTGACAGCCTGAACAAATATGCTGAGCTGATTCTTCTGAGATTACAAAAGATTCCACATTGTCTCATGGAGCTCTGAAAAGGATGGGAGGGCACAGCAGAGGCCCCTGAATAAACAACCATTAAATTCTCCCTACGTCTGTATGAGGGGAATCTTCAGAGTGGGACTGTGCTTCAAACCAACCAAAACACACACACAGACATAAACAGAATAAAAAAAGTTTGAACTAGAAAAGTATTCTGAGAGTGCAAACCTCCCCCAAGCACTGTTAAGGCCAATTGATACTTTCCGCGTCCACATGTCCACGAGGTGCACGAGGGTCCGCGTCACGTAAATGTCATGGAACATGTCAGGAAGCGCTCGAGTGGAAAGGCGCGGAGGCGTCCGTGTGCAGCTCCAAAAATGTGAGTGCGTCGCCTGGGCGCGGAGGGCGTGAGCAACTGCACTGCGTGGGTGCGTACCTATATTCCCCGGCGCCGATGTTCCACGGGCTGGGGAACAGCGGTACCGAGGAACACCGGGACCTATAAGACCAGGGAAGTCCCCAGCAGCTGACCATCAAACTCCACAGCTCCATAACCGGCTCCAGTGTCCTTCCCGCCCCGTTACCTCACTTCAACAGGCGTTTATAATCGGAGCTCCCGTCCCAGATTCTGCCGGGCAGCGCTGATTAGACTCTTAAAGGTTTTGCCTGCTTTTGTGTTATCAGTTTTTCGATAGCCAATGCGTCCTGCAGTGCGTAACTGTGCGCTGGTCTCCATTCGCGTTGAATCAGGCAGTATTTCGCTGTGCTAAGGCCCACTAAAAGCACAGTTTTGCCTACAACTGCTTGTCTAATTCAAGGAGAAAAATCTTGCGTTGTGTTCCTAATCTTCCCAAACCGCGCTCTGTGGCTCCCACACCATGATGCACCTGCTGCAGCGGTCTGCGCGCTACTGCGCATAATAAAGCGCACAGTATCTGTCTATTGTGGACACAAATATTTACATCACTCTGCTCCAATCACACACGAATATGAAAAAAAAGAAGCAGCGCCATACCAGCCTACTGTAGACACTGTTGAATCAGCATTTTCAAGCAAAAATTGAGCTGCTCCAAAGTGTTTTTGCAGAATTCTCTGAACGAAAATAGCCGAGATGTGTTCCATTTCCTGTGTCCAAAACAAGGAATTTGTAAAACAGACCGCTGTTGTTAGAACTGAATGAGAACGCAGAGCTGCAGTGGGCGGACCGGCTCATGCTCACATTTGTAGGCTACAGAACACGCTGCTGGGGAACATCGGACCCTCTGGCGTGTGGAGGTACC